>CAXHSH010000936.1:0-15381 GCA_964019135.1 Arenicola marina
TAAGGATATTTAAACTTTTTGTCATTACAAAACTTTGTGTGCAATTATTGTGCATCCAGTACAGAATGCGCAAATTGCGGCTACAGGACGCTGACAAAATGTGTATATGGCGCATATGTATCTCAGTTAGAATAACAACATGTCTAGATGCAATCTGTACCAATATAATACCGGAAGCGTGACGTTAAAAGCCGACGTACGTAAACCATTCTAATTATCATATATGTTGAAATTATAACTTTCATTTGTCTCACTCATAGCTAGTCTAGGAGGGCAGACATTACATATTGGGTCCTGTTGTAGGTCTAGGAGGGTGGAATTACATATTTGGTCCTGTTGTGGGTCTAGGAGGGTGGACATTACATACTGGGTCGTGTTCTATGTGTAGGAGGGGGGACATTAGATACTGGGTCATGTTGTAGGTCTAGGAGGGTGGACATTACATACTGGGTCATGTTGTAGGTCTAGGAGGGTGGACATTACATAGCGGTACCTGTTGTAGGTCTAGGAGGGTGGACATTACATACTGGGTCCTATTGTAGTTCTAGGAGGGTGGACACTACATACTGGGTCCTGTTGTAGTTCTAGGAGGGTGGACACTACATACTGGGTCCTGTTGTAGGTTTAGGAGGGTGGACATTACATACTGGGTCCTATTGTAGGTCTAGGAGGGTGGACATTACATAGCGGTACCTGTTGTAGGTCTAGGATGGTGGGCATTACATACTGGGTCCTATTGTAGGTCTAGAAGGGTGGACATTACATACTGGGTCCTATTGTAGGTCTAGGAGGGTGGACATTACATACTGCGTCCTGTTGTGGGTCTAGGCGGGTGGACATTAGATACTGGGTCATGTTGTAGGTCTAGGAGGGTGGACATTACATATTGGGTCATGTTGTATGTCTAGGAGGGTGGACATTACATATTGGGTCATGTTGTAGGTCTGGGAGGGTGGACATTACATATTGGGTCATGTTGTAGGTCTAGAAGGGTGGACATTACATACTGGGTCCTGTTGTAGGTCTAGGAGGGTGGACATTAGATACTGGGTCATGTTGTAGGTCTAGGAGGGTGGACATTACATATTGGGTCATGTTGTAGGTCTAGAAGGGTGGACATTACATACTGGGTCATGTTGTAGGTCTAGGAGGGTGGACATTACATACTGCGTCCTGTTGTGGGTCTAGGCGGGTGGACACTACATACTGGGTCCTGTAGGTCTGGGAGTGGGGACATTACATACTGGGTCATGTTGTAGGTCTAGGATGGTGGACACCACATACTGAGTCATGTTTTAGGTCTAGGGGGGTGGACACTACATACTGGGTCTGTTTTAGGTCTAGGAGGGTGGACACTATATACTGGGTCATGTTGTAGGTGTAGGAGGGTGGACACTATATACTGGGTCATGTTGTAGGTGTAGAAGGGTGGACATTACATACTCGGTCCTGTTGTAGTTCGAGGAGGGTGGACACTACATACTGGGTCATGTTGTAGGTCTAGGAGGGTGGACATTACATACTGGGTCCTGTGGTAGGTCTAGGAGGGTGGACATTACATACTGGGTCCTATTGTAGGTCTAGGAGGGTGGACATGACATACTGGGTCTGTTGTAGGTGTAGGAGGGTGGACATGACATGCTAGGTCCTGTTGTAGGTCTAGGATGGGGGACATGCCATACTGGGTTCTGTTGTAGGTCTAGGAGGGTGGACATGACATACTGGGTCCTGTTGTAGGTGTAGGAGGGTGGACATTACATAGTGGTACCTGTTGTAGGTGTAGGAGGTTGGACATTACATACTGGGTCATGTTGTAGGTGTAGAAGGGTGGACATTACATACTCGGTCCTGTTGTAGTTCTAGGAGGGTGGACACTACATACTGGGTCATGTTGTAGGTCTAGGAGGGTGGACATTACATACTGGGTCATGTTGTAGGTCTAGGAGGGTGGACATTACATACTCGGTCCTGTTGTAGTTCTAGGAGGGTGGTCACTACATACTGGGTCCTATTGTAGTTCTAGGAGGGTGGGCACTACATACTGGGTCCTATTGTAGGTCTAGGAGGGTGGACATTACATACTGGGTCATGTTGTAGGTCTAGGAGGGTGGACATTACATAGCGGTACCTGTTGTAGGTCTAGGAGGGTGGACATTACATACTGGGTCCTATTGTAGTTCTAGGAGGGTGGACACTACATACTGGGTCCTGTTGTAGTTCTAGGAGGGTGGAAACTACATACTGGGTCCTGTTGTAGGTCTAGGAGGGTGGACATTACATACTTTGTCCTATTGTAGGTCTAGGAGGGTGGACATTACATAGCGGTACCTGTTGTAGGTCTAGGATGGTGGACATTACATACTGGGTCCTATTGTAGGTCTAGAAGGGTGGACATTACATACTGGGTCCTATTGTAGGTCTAGAAGGGTGGACATTACATACTGGGTCCTGTTGTAGGTCTAGGAGGGTAGACACTACATACTGGGTCCTGTTGTAGGTCTAGAAGGGTGGACATTACATACTGGGTCATATTGTAGGTCTAGAAGGGTGGACATTACATACTGGGTCCTATTGTAGGTCTAGAAGGGTGGACATTACATATTGGATCCTATTGTAGGTCTAGAAGGGTGGGCATTACATACTGGGTCCTGTTGTAGGTCTAGGAGGGTGGACACTACATACTGGGTCCTGTTGTAGGTCTAGAAGGGTGGACATTACATACTGGGTCCTATTGTAGGTCTAGAAGGGTGGACATTACATACTGGGTCCTGTTGTAGGTCTAGGAGGGTGGACACTACATACTGGGTCCTGTTGTAGGTCTAGAAGGGTGGACATTACATACTGGGTCCTATTGTAGGTCTAGAAGGGTGGACATTACATACTGGGTCCTATTGTAGGTCTAGAAGGGTGGACATTACATACTGGGTCCTGTTGTAGGTCTTGGAGGGTGGACACTACATACTGGGTCCTGTTGTAGGTCTAGAAGGGTGGACATTACATACTGGGTTCTATTGTAGGTCTAGTAGGGTGGACATTACATACTGGATCCTATTGTAGGTCTAGAAGGGTGGACATTACATACTGGGTCCTGTTGTAGGTCTAGGAGGGTGGACACTACATACTGGGTCCTGTTGTAGGTCTAGAAGGGTGGACATTACATACTGGGTCCTATTGTAGGTCTAGAAAGGTGGACAATACATAATGGGTCCTGTTGTATGTCTAGAAGGGTGGACATTACATACTGGGTCCTGTTGTAGGTCTATGAGGGTGGACATTACATACTGGGTCATGTTGTAGGTCTAGGAGGGTGGACATTACATAGCGGTACCTGTTGTAGGTCTAGGATGGTGGACATTACATACTGGGTCCTATTGTAGGTCTAGAAGGGTGGACATTACATACTGGGTCCTATTGTAGGTCTAGAAGGGTGGAAATTACATAGTGGGTTCTATTGTAGGTCTAGGATGCTGGACATTACATACTGGGTCCTTTTGTAGGTCTAGAAGGGTGGACATTACATACTGGGTCCTATTGTAGGTCTAGAAGGGTGGACATTACATAGTGGGTCCTATTGTAGGTCTAGGAGGGTGGACACTTTAATATGCCAAGGACCGAATCAAAGAGACAAATAATAAGCGTAGATGTCAGGTAATAAATAATCTAATGAAGAATATACCATTGAGATTGACAGGCTTTGTGGTGAAACAACGTGCTGAGGGAAGACACATCACGCAGGGGTTAGTTATATGACTGCAAGAGAGGGGGGGGGGGGGTGCAAATTAGGGTGCGGCCGGGTATACATAGAGGAATGTTGCTTGTAAGTACCAGCGGGAGATGGAAGGGAAGGGAAGTTAATGCCGACGCCCTTTACCGGTCGCCACGGCCAAGGTCACGGCTGCCACCAGCTGATGGCATTCACAATGGCCTTGACAATGTCTTTCACAATGGCTTATACAATGTGTCCAGCAACTCTCTTTGGGAGGAACTGCCAGCGGGCAGATTGTCACGTGTCAGACAGATAATTTGCTTCTCGTCTGAAGGAAGTTCGAGGTTAAATGTCGTTATTTGGAGGCTTGGAGAGAATGTCGCACACGAGTAACAAGCTGTGGCTCACTGTTTGGCTTACAGAGATGCAGAATGGTTCAATGGAACGTGTTCAAGTTACATGAATGCATCTTTCAGAAACTGGGTTACACAGTAACGACAGAAACGACAGAGCCTGCTTTGTTGATTGAGGTGGCCATTGATATATATATATATATATATATATATATATATATTCATTATCGGTAACCTCGTTAAATAAATAGTTTATACGTTTATATTTGCGAGTATATATATATTCATTATCGGTAACCTCGTTAAATAAATAGTTTATATGTTTATATTTGCGAGTCATTTCGCAAAACCGGCTTAGGATTTATTTGTTTTATCTGTTGTTATTGTCAGCTACACACATTTCAGATAGATATTAGAATATAATTAATCGCATATAATCGAATATAATTAATTACCTCATTATATAGTTGCTCATAGCATGGTGTCAACTGTGATTCATCAAAAATGAATCTTATATTGTGGTCTTCGCATGGAAACATGTCGAGTTTCCGGATCTAACCTGGCTAACGCATGCATGCAGTGTATCCGGACTGTTATGCATTGCCAATCGACATTTGATAACCCTTAAGATATGTATAATATGACATATTAAATATTATATCCGACTCACTTATGCTGAATCGAATTAATGCAACGGTTGACAAGCCCTTTAACTCATATATAGGTTTGTTTGGTCTCAAGTGACAAGATGTCACGTGATTTATCTAGCATCCGGTATCCAAGATCCTGTTATTAGCATAAACGTAATTACAGAGAGATGCGGTGAAGGTGCAAGCAGTAGGTATGGAAAAAATGTCCACATCAAATGCAAAACATAGTTCAGTTGCCAAATAAAGAACGTTACACTGAGCGAGTGAGCTCAAGGCTAGCACTAAGTTAGGCCACGAATGTCGTGAAGAAGACTTGTGGAGGGAGGCGGGGCGGGGGGCTGGGCCAATGGTCTGGAGGATGGTTGGTCAGGGTTGGGATATCTGGGGCGATGGCCGGGGGTAGGGTATCTGGGGCGATGGCCGGGGGCAGGGTATCTGGGGCGATGGCCGGGGGCAGGGTATCTGGGGCGATGGCCGGGGTTAGGGTATCTGGGGCGATGGCCGGGGGTAGGGTATCTGGGGCGATGGCCGGGGGTGGGGTATCTGGGGCGATGGCCGGGGGTGGGGTATCTGCTGCGATGGCCGGGGGTCGGGTATTTGGGGCGATGGCCGGGGGTAGGGTATCTTGGGCGATGGCCGAGGATAGGGTATCTGGGGCGATGGCCGGGGATAGGGTATCTGGGGCGATGGCCGGGGGTGGGGTATCTGGGGCGATGGCCGGGGATAGGGTATCTGGGGCGATGGCCGGGGGTAGGGTATCTAGGGCGATGGCCGGGGATAGGGTATCTGGGGCGATGGCCGGGGGTAGGGTATCTGGGGCGATGGCCGGGGATAGGGTATCTGGGGCGATGGCCGGGGGTAGGGTATCTGGGGCGATGGCCGGGGATAGGGTATCTGGAGCCGTTGAGAATGGAGTTAAGGTACAGATCACGTGGGTTGTTGCGGAAGTGGGCGCCATTTTAAACCTGGAGGCCTGGCTGAGAATCTAAGGAAGATATGAACCTGGGAAAAGGGGTGAGGGAGGGTGCGGGAGGGAGGGGGGGGGGTGGTACTGGAGAAACAAGGGGTGGGGGGCAATGGGGCTGGGGGTGGTACTGGAGAAGCAAGGGGTGGGTGGCAATGGGCTGGGGGTGGTACTGGAGAAGCAAGGGGTGGGGGGCAATGAGGCTGAGGGTGGTACTGGGCGGGGGGTAGGGGGGGGCGGGGGGGGGGGGCGGAGTGCAGGGGAAGTGGGAAGCGGGGCGGTGGCGTGAAGCTAGTGCCTTAATGCTGTTGGTATGGCGGCCAAATGGAAACAGGTGTAAAGAGACCGCTGGATAATCCACCGCCTATATGTCTGGTGTTTGGGTTAGCCGGTAGCGGAGGTGGGAGGTGTGGGAGGGGAGGGGCCGGTAGTGGAGGTGGTCAGGGTGGGAGGGAAGGGGCCGGTAGTGGAGGGAGGGGGTTGGGGGTGCCCGTAGATACGGGTGACGGCGCGGGTGTGGTACTGCTGCCATGGTTTCTAGGAAGACCAGCGATAAGAAACGAGACGGGGGATTGGGAGAGGGGGTGGGGGTTGAGTGGCGGAGTGGGGCGGGGGTGGAGGTGGGGGTGGGGGGTCGGTGCCGACTCCTGTACAAGTATAGCCGATGGCTGGCTGTGGTCGGCATGCGGGGCAATGGAATACTTCTCGGCGTGGTGTACTTGTTCAAGTCACTTAAGACGACAACTTGCCTGCCTCAATCCTGCCTACTCTCTTGTACAACGGGCGTCAGGTTTAAGCCCCCTCGCCCACCCCCACCCCTCCTCGCTGCGTAACGTCTCCCAGACCACAACGAGGTGGGGGGAGGGGGGAGTGGAACCGTACGAGGGACCAAGGAAAAAAGCGAGGAGGAGAGAGAATATGAGAACCTGAGAAGCGGGAGGGATGGGGGATGGGGGATGGGGATGGTGCTGTCGAGGTGTGAGGCTTCCCACGTATAGAGTGTGTTAGCGGGCGGGCGGCTGGGGCTTGACAGGCAGAAATGATCCCGAGATCTGACAGCAATGGATATAGGGTGGATGTTGCTCCCGCCACGGATCACTGGATCGCTACCACTTAGGCAGCTCTCCCTGCACCATCGTTTTCTCATGGCGATAAAGGTGGAGTAAACCGGCCCGGGCTGTCACCGCCGTCAGCATGTGGGCTGCCTCTGCGTGGCTGTGGGGTGTCTGTGGGTGGTTGTGGGGTGGCTTTGTGGTGGCTGTGGGGTGACTGTGGGGTGACTGTGGGGTGACGTGGTCTGGTGAAAAAAAACCGCCAAGCTATATCATCGCAATGCCGTCTTCTTCAGAGTGCAAACCGCTGGACTTACATGTAATTATCAGACATTCCCCTTGCTGCAATCACAGTCAAGAAAAAGATGATTCATTTCTCCATGGGAAATTTGGATAGTCACAACAAAACCGAGAGCAAACAGAGAGCTGGACTGTGAGGAAGGAATGGCAATTGTATTCCCGGTGGGGAGAGGAAAATAGGAAAAACCCTCGCAAAGCAAAAAACTCGCCCAGATCCTTAGAGCGCGGAGGCGAGGTGTTCGCTCTGGACAGCCACGGTTTGTGGAGACAGAGGGGGCCGCTGTGTGCACTGGGGTACCACAGAGGATCAATGCTCCAGAGAGTAGATCAGCGATTCCAGACCCGCGCCTTGCAGGCTATACCCATTACTACAGCCAGCCGCATACAAATCATGATAACGATGGAATAAATAGCATTTCATGGCCTTCGTATCTTAATATTCAGCGCTGATTTCTTGGTGCAGCAGAGAAAAATTACCGTCGGAGAAATCAGCCATTGCGATGGCTTTCGCCAGCGTTTGCTGCATGGATTCTGCTTCGTTTTGTGCTTTTATTGCCAGCGAGTGAGGCCTGACGTGCGTATTGCCATATTGTCGATGTCTGGTCTTCATTATGGGCATCCAGTCGTGCTGCCACAACCTGACTACCTAAAGGTAGGATACCGCAGGTCACGGGCTGCTCGGCCATTGGGTCTGTTTGCGGAGGTGGAGGAACACGGGTTGGGGTTGGGGTTGGCGGGGGGGGGGGGTGGGTGGATGTTAATCCTCTTGTGTGATGTGTGTGCTTGGTGCTAGGCTGGTTGGGGATGAATGGGTGGGGGGTTGGATGGGAGGGGGGTGGCTGAAGTGCGGGGAGGAGGGGGAGAGGCGGAGAGGGGGAGGGGGGGGGGGAGGGGATTGATCCAGAATGAGTCGGTCGGAAGGCATCTTACTACTTGGTGTGGATTGGTCGGTTAGTCGTAAGCGGCGTGGTCTGGTCTGGAGTCACGGCACCGGGTGTGGAGGGCATGCTAACAAGGGCAATCAAAGGGGGGGGGGTGACCGGCCCACCCCCGCCCTTAGCCACCACCGCTCACGGTCAGTCAGGGCAAGCTGGGACGGCCTTTCCCGTCGAGTCGACTGCAGATGACCTCACCCTCGTCGGCGATGTGCTTAAGGTGGATGGCTTCCAATATCTGGCGATCGATTTGGTCGCTAACTGTTGTTATCTGTCGGTCGCCTGGTACCACTGTCATAGGGTGCTGACACGCGAGTGACACCGCAGGGACGGCAGGCACAGGGTCACAAGGGACGACAGGGGCAGTGGCACAGAGGACGCCAGAGACAGTGGCACAGAGGACGCCAGAGACAGTGGCACAGAGGACGCCAGAGACAGTGGCACAGAGGACGCCAGAGACAGTGGCACAGAGGACGCCTGAGACAGTGGCACAGAGTACGCCAGAGACAGTGGCACAGAGGACGCCAGAAACAGTGGCACAGCGGACGCCTGAGACAGTGGCACAGAGGACGCCTGAGACAGTGGCACAGAGGACGCCTCAGACGGTGGCACAGAGGACGCTGGAGACAGTGGCACAGAGGACGCCAGAGACAGTGGCACAGAGGACGCCAGAGACAGTGGCACAGAGGACGCCTTAGACAGTGGCACAGAGGACGCCTCAGACGGTGGCACAGAGGACGCCTCAGACGGTGGCACAGAGGACGCCAGAGACAGTGGCACAGAGGACGCCAGAGACAGTGGCACAGAGGACGCCAGAGACAGTGGCACAGAGGACGCCAGAGACAGTGGCACAGAGGACGCCTAAGACAGTGGCACAGAGGACGCCTGAGACAGTGGCACAGAGTACGCCAGAGACATTGGCACAGAGGACGCCAGCGACAGTGGCACAGCGGACGCCTGAGACAGTGGCACAGAGGACGCCTGAGACAGTGGCACAGAGGACGCCTCAGACGGTGGCACAGAGGACGCTTGAGACAGTGGCACAAAGGACGCCAGAGACAGTGGCACAGAGGACGCCAGAGACAGTGGCACAGAGGACGCCTTAGACAGTGGCACAGAGGACGCCTCAGACGGTGGCACAGAGGACGCCTCAGACGGTGGCACAGACGACGCCAGAGACAGTGGCACAGAGGACGCCAGAGACAGTGGCACAGAGGACGCCAGAGATAGTGGCACAGAGGACGCCTGAGACAGTGGCACAGAGGACGCCTCAGACGGTGGCACAGAGGACGCTTGAGACAGTGGCACAAAGGACGCCAGAGACAGTGGCACAGAGGACGCCAGAGACAGTGGCACAGAGGACGCCTTAGACAGTGGCACAGAGGACGCCTCAGACGGTGGCACAGAGGACGCCTCAGACGGTGGCACAGACGACGCCAGAGACAGTGGCACAGAGGACGCCAGAGACAGTGGCACAGAGGACGCCAGAGATAGTGGCACAGAGGACGCCTGAGACAGTGGCACAGAGTACGCCAGAGACAGTGGCACAGAGGACGCCAGAAACAGTGGCACAGCGGACGCCTGAGACAGTGGCACAGAGGACGCCTGAGACAGTGGCACAGAGGACGCCTCAGACGGTGGCACAGAGGACGCTGGAGACAGTGGCACAGAGGACGCCAGAGACAGTGGCACAGAGGACGCCAGAGACAGTGGCACAGAGGACGCCTTAGACAGTGGCACAGAGGACGCCTCAGACGGTGGCACAGAGGACGCCTCAGACGGTGGCACAGAGGACGCCAGAGACAGTGGCACAGAGGACGCCAGAGACAGTGGCACAGAGGACGCCAGAGACAGTGGCACAGAGGACGCCAGAGACAGTGGCACAGAGGACGCCTAAGACAGTGGCACAGAGGACGCCTGAGACAGTGGCACAGAGTACGCCAGAGACATTGGCACAGAGGACGCCAGAGACAGTGGCACAGCGGACGCCTGAGACAGTGGCACAGAGGACGCCTGAGACAGTGGCACAGAGGACGCCTCAGACGGTGGCACAGAGGACGCTTGAGACAGTGGCACAAAGGACGCCAGAGACAGTGGCACAGAGGACGCCAGAGACAGTGGCACAGAGGACGCCTTAGACAGTGGCACAGAGGACGCCTCAGACGGTGGCACAGAGGACGCCTCAGACGGTGGCACAGACGACGCCAGAGACAGTGGCACAGAGGACGCCAGAGACAGTGGCACAGAGGACGCCAGAGATAGTGGCACAGAGGACGCCAGAGACAGTGGCACAGAGGACGCCAGAGACAGTGGCACAGAGGACGCCTTAGACAGTGGCACAGAGGACGCCTCAGACGGTGGCACAGAGGACGCCTCAGACGGTGGCACAAAGGACGCCAGAGACAGTGGCACAGAGGACGCCAGAGACAGTGGCACAGAGGACGCCAGAGACAGTGGCACAGAGGACGCCAGAGACAGTGGCACAGAGGACGCCTGAGACAGTGGCACAGAGGACGCCTGAGACAGTGGCACAGAGTACGCCAGAGACAGTGGCACAGAGGACGCCAGAGACAGTGGCACAGAGGACGCCTTAGACAGTGGCACAGAGGACGCCTCAGACGGTGGCACAGAGGACGCCTGAGACAGTGGCACAGAGGACGCCAGAGATAGTGGCACAGAGGACGCCAGAGACAGTGGCACAGAGGACGCCAGAGACAGTGGCACAGAGGACGCCAGAGACAGTGGCACAGAGGACGCCTTAGACAGTGGCACAGAGGACGCCTCAGACGGTGGCACAGAGGACGCCTCAGACGGTGGCACAAAGGACGCCAGAGACAGTGGCACAGAGGACGCCAGAGACAGTGGCACAGAGGACGCCAGAGACAGTGGCACAGAGGACGCCAGAGACAGTGGCACAGAGGACGCCTGAGACAGTGGCACAGAGGACGCCTGAGACAGTGGCACAGAGTACGCCAGAGACAGTGGCACAGAGTACGCCAGAGACAGTGGCACAGAGGACGCCTGAGACAGTGGCACAGAGGACGCCTCAGACGGTGGCACAGAGGACGCTTGAGACAGTGGCACAGAGGACGCCAGAGACAGTGGCACAGAGGACGCCAGAGACAGTGGCACAGAGGACGCCTTAGACAGTCGCACAGAGGACGCCTCAGACGGTGGCACAGAGGACGCCTCAGACGGTGGCACAGAGGACGCCAGAGACAGTGGCACAGAGGACGCCAGAGACAGTGGCACAGAGGACGCCAGAGATAGTGGCACAGAGGACGCCAGAGACAGTGGCACAGAGGACGCCAGAGACAGTGGCACAGAGGACGCCAGAGACAGTGGCACAGAGGACGCCAGAGACAGTGGCACAGAGGACGCCTGAGACAGTGGCACAGAGTACGCCAGAGACAGTGGCACAGAGGACGCCAGAAACAGTGGCACAGCGGACGCCTGAGACAGTGGCACAGAGGACGCCTGAGACAGTGGCACAGAGGACGCCTCAGACGGTGGCACAGAGGACGCTGGAGACAGTGGCACAGAGGACGCCAGAGACAGTGGCACAGAGGACGCCAGAGACAGTGGCACAGAGGACGCCTTAGACAGTGGCACAGAGGACGCCTCAGACGGTGGCACAGAGGACGCCTCAGACGGTGGCACAGAGGACGCCAGAGACAGTGGCACAGAGGACGCCAGAGACAGTGGCACAGAGGACGCCAGAGACAGTGGCACAGAGGACGCCTAAGACAGTGGCACAGAGGACGCCTGAGACAGTGGCACAGAGTACGCCAGAGACATTGGCACAGAGGACGCCAGAGACAGTGGCACAGCGGACGCCTGAGACAGTGGCACAGAGGACGCCTGAGACAGTGGCACAGAGGACGCCTCAGACGGTGGCACAGAGGACGCTTGAGACAGTGGCACAAAGGACGCCAGAGACAGTGGCACAGAGGACGCCAGAGATAGTGGCACAGAGGACGCCAGAGACAGTGGCACAGAGGACGCCAGAGACAGTGGCACAGAGGACGCCAGAGACAGTGGCAGAGAGGACGCCAGAGACGGTGGCACAGAGGACGCCAGAGACAGTGGCATAGAGGACGCCTGGGTCAGTGGTACAGAGGACGCCTAAGACAGTGGCACAGAGGACGCCTGAGACGGTGGCACAGAGGATGCCAGAGACAGTGGCACAGAGGACGCCAGAGACAGTGGCACAGAGGACGCCTGAGACAGTGGCACAGAGGACGCCTCAGACGGTGGCACACGGGACGCCAGAGACAATGAAATTA
This sequence comes from Arenicola marina, assembly GCA_964019135.1. Taxonomy (NCBI): domain Eukaryota; kingdom Metazoa; phylum Annelida; class Polychaeta; family Arenicolidae; genus Arenicola; species Arenicola marina. The sequence goes on from CAXHSH010000936.1 coordinate 12,247, forward strand.
AATAAAAAACGACATTATTGACGTGTTCCGTGGTAAATTATGAGCGCAAATCATTACAGACAAAAAGCGGAACCCAATTAAAAATTAGCGGCAAATATGACCCTGACAATAACAACATGAGATCCGTCGATGAGAGCAATCTACCAGGCCCGTGCTTTTGTCCGAACAGTCACATAACTTGGTACTTATCCAGACGGTATTATTTGCCAATAACGTTGGTGTACGGTATTATATACGGTACTAATACAATTGTGGACATACGTGGACTAATAGCTCGATATTGGTCCTGCTTAACTGTATTGATTTGAGGTTGGCTTCGCAGGAGGGGGGGGGGCCTTCGCACGTACAAAATGGGTCGTGGTTGACAACCTCTGTGTGCCCCCCCCCCCTCCCCTTCTGCCCCGGAGTGGGCCGGGTCCCAGTCTCCAGGTCTCTAGGCAGCCCCATTAAGTCGGACTTTGTTTGACGGCATATATACATACACTGCCGGGTCTGTCAGGGCCTCCCTCCTCCGCCCGGTCCCACTTAGTCGGCGGGCCGGCCGGGCAGGGAAAGGCACTCCGCCTCACGCCCGCCGCCCCCATTGCCGCAGATAAGCATTATCTACCCGTCAAGGGCCCTGCAGGGAAAGAAGAAACGAGAAGAAGAAAAAAAAAAGAAAGAAAGAAAGGAAGAAAGCACGAACGCAGGAAAGAAAGAAACTGTGCCCCCCCCCCCCTCCGAAATTTTTTTTACCACGTATTGCAGGCAGAAGGCTGAATGCGGCCGATGCGGGGCTCCATGGCGGAGGGATCAGCCAGCAAGACCTGGTGTTATCGCCCACTCGCCACCAGGGACGGTTCATGACGAAGGAAGCAAAGGGAGATGGGTGGGAAATGGCGGGCGACCGGGGAGTGAGGCCGGGGCGTTGGGAAGGAGAGAGAGGGGGCGGGAGAGGGGGGGGGGGGGGTTGGGGAGGTAGGGGGTGTATAGTCATATTGGCGCTGGCTCCTTCTGTCTCTCTCAGACCCAATAACTGATTAGATTCCTCCCTCAGGGACACAATGTTTCGTTGTTTTCATGGTTATAAGAACGGTGTTTTCTCCACATGCGGCGAGGTGTAAGGGTGGCATATTTGCCGCACTGTAACCCGCTAGGTCAGAGAAAAGGCTGCTGATAAAATATAATACTTTGCATAGCTATATTTTTCGATTGGGCAAGGTTGTTTGAACTATTTAAAAAGCGCTTTTGTTCTATGTTTGGTTTCCGGTTCGCCATTTACGACTGTTCAGATCACTCTGAAAACATCGGGTGCTGGTCCAAGTGAACATTGTATAGCGTAGTGGCAATATCCAAGTCTGTTTATCTCCTTCCAACACTGATCCATATACGTTACGACGTCCCCATAGCAGTCCACATGTGGTGCTTCCACCCATGACAGAAGTGGCCTCAGATGGGGCTTACCTCCTGTTTGTCCGTCAGCCAGCGTGGCCTCTGTGTGAAAGCGCCCACCCCACCACGTGGCGCATTAGATGTCCTCAGACGGTGCTTACCTCCTGTTTGTCCGTCAGCCAGCGTGGCCTCTGTGCGAAAGCGCTCACCCCACCGCGTGGCTCATTGGATGGCATTGTTGGGTCACTCGAGCTGTCAATGACCGGTCCCTTCTTATTTTTACTGATGTGAGCGTGAAGAGGAATTTTGTCATGACCGCTGGTGGCAGACAGGGCGTCTTCTCCAGGGCCCCTCCCCCGGGGTGTCCCCACGGGCCCTCTCCCCCGGGCCCTCTCCCCCGGGTCCTCTCCCCCGGGGTGTCCCCACGGGCCCTCTCCCCCGGGCTCTCTCCCCCGGGCCCTCTCCCCCGGGCTCTCTCCCCTGGGCCCTATCTCACAGGGGTCCCTCCCCCGGGCCTTCTCCCCCGGGCCCTCTCCCCTGGGCCCTCTCTCACAGGGGTCCCTCCCCCGGGCCCTCTCCTTTGGGGTCCCTCCCCCGTTCTCTCTCCCTCGGTCCCTCTCCCCTAGGGTCCCTCCCCCCGGGCCCTCTCCCCCGGGCCCTCTCCTCTGGGATACATTCCCCAGCCCTCTCCCCTGGGGTCTCTCCCCCAGGCCTCTCCCCCTTGCCTCCCCCCTGGGGCCTCCACCCCCGAGGTCTAAGCGTGCAGCGTTTATTTGTCCTACAAGGACCACGTGCTGAGCATCAACATGATGGGTCTGGCAGTCCGATGGGAAATAGGGTGAGAAGAGGGAGGGCGGGGGGGGGGAGGGAAGGGGGGTACACTTCTGAAGGGAGGAAGGATTTAAGGGTTGGTGGGAAAGGACGTACGGAAATAAAAGGGGAAAGGGAAAGTTCCGCAGAATGAAAGCGTGAATGTGTAGGTATCTTTTAGGGGGTGGGTGGGCGGAGGGGCACCTGCGAAGGTGATAGCTGGGCTTGGGTGGGGTGGGGGAGAGCAAGGACGGGGGAGGCGTGCAAACTAAGGGTAGGAGAGGAGAGAGGAGAGTGGGGGAGGGGAGGGGAAAGGGTCGTAACATTGGGTTTGTCTACAGGTGTCTGTTTTTGTCAGGGTTCCGTTTCATCATCGGTTGCCATGTGGCGGGTTGTCATGGAGACGACAGGGTAGGGCGCGACCACGAGACTGGGAAGTAGGGGAGTATAGGAGTGGGAGGGGTGGTAGGGGGGGGGGGGGCGGTGTCCCAAAAGGAGACTTTCTTTGCGGGCTGTCAGCCCGCCATTTTTACGGTAAGAAATCTAAACTGTAAAGGAACCAGACGAAATGATGTGGCTGGTCGTCGCACGAGTACGGGGGCCGCTCGTATTCGCCTCCAAACCCCATTTGTTATGACAGCTTTATTCCCCACGTCAAAGCCAGCGCGTCAGCCCCAGGAACAACTGACCGCTCCTCCAAGTGCGCTATTAATCTCACTCTACAGAGTGGGAATCCATCCCTATTATCGCCCATCATGTTGGTTCGGTTGGTCTTCCGTTGCCTGCCGCTCAATATTTAATCATGTTTGCCATAAGATGAAGTCTTAATGTGGTTTTTGAGTTGCGCGTATCGTTCTGTGGCGAGTGTTTTCCAAATGGCTTTGTTTATCGATTCGCTCTCTTGTCATCTCTTGTGTCGAACGCGTGAATCTCATCGACTAATCAGCATGCTCA
>CAXHSH010000937.1:0-100917 GCA_964019135.1 Arenicola marina
CATTCATTTCATCACTGCCATCATTCATTCATTTCATTACTACCATCATTCATTCACTTCATCGCTGCCATCATTCATTCACTTCGTTACTGCCATCATTCATTCATTTCATCACTGCCATCATTCATTCATTTCATCACTGCCATCATTCATTCACTTCATCACTGCCATCATTCATTCACTTCATCACTGCCGTCATTCATTCACTTCATCACTGCCGTCATTCATTCACTTCATCACTGCCATCATTCATTCACGTCATTAATGCCATCATTCATTCACTTCATCATTCATTCACTTCAGCCCCGCCCTCTGCTGCCCCCCGCCATCTCCTGCCCCCGCCTTCTGCTCCCCGCCTTCCGCCCTCTCCTGCCCCCCGCCCTCTCCTGCCCCCGCCCTCTCCTGCCCCCCGCCCTCTCCTGCCCCCGCCCTCTCCTGCCTCCGCCCTCTCCTGCCCCCGCCCTCTCCTGCCCCCCGCCCTCTCCTGCCCCCCGCCCTCTCCTGCCCCCCCGCCCTCTCCTGCCCCCGCCCTCTCCTGCCCCCGCCCTCTCCTGCCTCCGCCCTCTCCTGGCCCCCGCCCTCTCCTGCCCCCGCCCTCTCCTGCCCCCCGCCCTCTCCTGCCCCCCGCCCTCTCCTGCCCCCCGCCCTCTCCTGCCCCCCGCCCTCTCCTGCCCCCCGCCCTCTCCTGCCCCCCGCCCTCTCCTGCCTCCGCCCTCTCCTGCCCCCCGCTCTCTCCTGCCCCCGCCCTCTCCTGCCCCCCGCCCTCTCCTGCCCCCCGCCCTCTCCTGCCCCCCGCCCTCTCCTGCCCCCCGCCCTCTGCTGCCCCCCGCCTTCTGCTCCCCGCCTTCCGCCCTCTCCTGCCCCCCGCCCTCTCCTGCCCCGCCCTCTCCTGCCCCCCGCCCTCTCCTGCCCCCGCCCTCTCCTGCCCCCCGCCCTCTGCTGCCCCCCGCCTTCTGCTCCCCGCCTCCGTCTACTGCCTCGTGTTGTGATTGCGCAGCTACAGAAAGTAAGCGTGTGGGATAAGTGTGTGGGATAAGTGTGTGGGATAAGTGTGTGGGATAAGTGTGTGGGATAAGTGTGTGGAATAAGTGTGTGGAATAAGTGTGTGGAATAAGTGTGTGGAATAAGTGTGTGGAATAAGTGTGTGGAATAAGTGTGTGGGATAAGTGTGTGGAATAAGTGTGGGATAAGTGTGTGGAATAAGTGTGTGGAATAAGTGTGTGGAATAAGTGTGTGGAATAAGTGTGTGGAATAAGTGTGTGGGATAAGTGTGTGGGATAAGTGTGTGGGATAAGTGTGTGGAATAAGTGTGTGGAATAAGTGTGTGGAATAAGTGTGTAGAATAAGTGTGTAGAATAAGTGTGTAGAATAAGTGTGTGGGATAAGTGTGTGGTATAAGTGCGTATTATCTGACGGACGCCACGGGTCTGACTCACTGCACAGGTTAATGGTGTAACCACTGTAGACCAGGACGTTGGGCTGTCACCGCACTGACGTGCAGTGTGTTGTGTTAGGCTGTTTATCACGTGTACAGTGGCCGTTTGTTGTTACCTACATCGGTATGTTTATATATAGTGAGGTGTTAGCACTGACGCCCTTTACACTTGTGCTTCACGAGGTCGGTCCGATTACTTTGGTTTTGTTTTACGTTTCCGTCCAGAACCTTAAGGGTTTATTACCTAACAAGGACAGCCCGCTGGGCCGGGGTATGGGATCTCGGCCCTGATGACGTCAGACAAGTAGAGAGCGAAGCACGCGATGGTCTGGTCTTGTTCCGTCCAGCAGTAGGCAGCCATATCAGGCACATACTGTTACAAATTGTATTTTACAGACGGTATGTTACAGACGGTATGTTACAGACGGTATGTTACAGACGGTATGTTACAGACTGTATGTTACAGACTGTACTGTATGTTACTGTAAATGACAATATAAGCTATGGTCCATATCCGATATAAGAAACCACAATGTGGAATATTGTAATAATATTACGCGTAAGTAATAAGTGAGCTATACCGACATCATGGTTTAGGTTAGCGTGCATTCAGTCCAAGGTACCGAGTTCAATGACGATTGAGAACATTTTATAAATATTAATCCATTTATGGAGATAATCCAGTGGCATACTTTATTGTGTGGTGGATCGTCTACAATACAGATCTAATACTTATGTATTTATGCAGAATGACTTGGCTGGGTCCTGAGGAGCTATACAAGAGAGCGTACGTCCAAATGTAAAGGCATTTTATATTGAACCAAGTATGCCGGATATGGAATGTCATTCTGGTATGGAATGCCATTCTGGTATGGAATGCCATTCTGGTATGGAAAGCCATCATACTGGTATGGAATGCCATACAAGTATGGAATGCCATTCTAGTATGGAATGCCATTCTGGTATGGAATGCCATTCTAGTATGGAATGCCATTCTGGTATGGAATGCCGTCATACTGGTATGGAATGCCATACTAGTATGGAATGCCATTCTAGTATGGAATGCCATTCTAGTATGGAATGCCATTCTGGTATGGAATACCGTCATACTGGTATGGAATGTCATACTGGTATGGAAAGCCATCCTGGTATGGAAAGCCATTCTGGTATGGAATGCCATTTTAGTATGGAATGCCATTCTGGTATGGAATGCCGTCATACTGGTATGGAATGTCATACTGGTATGGAATGCCATTCTAGTATGGAATGCCATTCTAGTATGGAATGCCGTCATACTGGTATGGAATGCCGTCATACTGGTATGGAATGTCATACTGGTATGGAATGCCATTCTAGTATGGAATGCCATTCTGGTATGGAATGCCGTCATACTGGTATGGAATGTCATACTGGTATGGAAAGCCATCCTGGTATGGAAAGCCATTCTGGTATGGAATGTCATTCTGGTATGGAATGCCATTCTGGTATGGAATGCCATCCTGGTATGGAAAGCCATCCTGATATGGAATGCCATTTTGGTATGGAATGCCATTCTAGTATGGAATGCCATTCTGGTATGGAATGCCATTCTGGTATGGAATGCCATTCTGGTATGGAATGCCGTCATACTGGTATGGAATGCCATACTAGTATAGAATGCCATTCTAGTATGGAATGCCATCATACTGGTATGGAATGTCATTCTGGTATGGAACGCCATACTGGTATGGAATGCCATCATACTGGTATGGAATGCCATACTAGTATGGAATGCCATACTAGTATGGAATGCCATTCTAGTATGGAATGCCATTCTAGTATGGAATGCCATTCTAGTATGGAATGCCATTCTGGTATGGAATGCCGTCATACTGGTATGGAATGCCATTCTAGTATGGAATGCCATTCTAGTATGGAATGCCATTCTAGTATGGAATGCCATTCTGGTATGGAATGCCGTCATACTGGTATGGAATGCCGTCATACTGGTATGGAATGCCATTCTAGTATGGAATGCCATTCTAGTATGGAATGCCATTCTAGTATGGAATGCCATTCTAGTATGGAATGCCATTCTGGTATGGAATGCCGTCATACTGGTATGGAATGCCGTCATACTGGTATGGAATGTCATTCTAGTATGGAAAGCCATTCTGGTATGGAATGCCATCCTGGTATGGAAAGCCATTCTGGTATGGAATGCCATTCTGGTATGGAATGCCATTCTGCTATGGAATGCCATTCTAGTATGGAATGCCATTCTAGTAGGGAATGCCATTCTGGTATGGAATGCCGTCATACTGGTATGGAATGCCGTCATACTGGTATGGAATGCCATTCTGGTATGGAATGCCATTCTAGTATGGAATGCCATTATGGTATGGAAAGCCATTCTGGTATGGAATGCCGTCATACTGGTATGGAATGCCATTTTGGTATGGAATGCCATTCTAGTATGGAATGCCATTATGGTATGGAAAGCCATTCTGGTATGGAATGCCGTCATACTGGTATGGAATGCCATTTTGGTATGGAATGCCATTCTAGTATGGAATGCCATTATGGTATGGAAAGCCATTCTGGTTATTGGCAAACCACCTTGGGTGTTGTCTCTTTTCTTTGGTCCTTCTCACTTTTATCACAACTTTTAAACCATATATAATTATTACTTTTGGGGTGAAATCGTATAACACGTTTTATTTTATTTCCTAGTTAATAAAGATTATTATTAAAATGTTGAATCGTTTTCTTTTGTACATGTAGATGATATGACAGAATGACAAATGGGACTTTAATACATGTAGATGATATGACAGAATGACAAATGGGACTCTAATACATGTAGATGATATGACAGAATGACAAATGGGACTCTAATACATGTAGATGATATGACAGGATGACAAATGGGACTCTAATACATGTAGATGATATGACAGAATGACAAATGGGACTCTAATACATGTAGATGATATGACAGAATGACAAATGGGACTTTAATACATGGAGATGATATCACAGAATGACAAATGGGACTTTAATACATGTAGATGATATGACAGAATGACAAATGGGGCTTTTGCACACAAAGAAAAACAGAACGAATGTGATAAAACTTTTATTTAGTTTCCCGTTCAAAAATAACTTAAAGCTATGACTTAAGCCTACAAGTGGCTAAACATACGCGAACCCGAATGTGGCTAACTTAAGCGCCCCCGAAGGTGGCTAACTTACGCCAACCCGAATGTGGCAAACTTACGCCGACCTGAATGTGGCTAACTTACGCTGATCCAAATGTGGCTAACTTACGCGGACCCGAATGTGGCTAACTTACGCTAACCCGCAAGCGTTAAATACCCTTGCGTTACGGAGAAGCCAAGCATTTACACCCATATTTAATATTTTTAATATCCACATTAAATGAAACCGAAAAACAGGAAACCTTTTTACACATGTACACCAGATCGGTCTAGTTAAACGTACGCCAAACAAAGTGGTCCGTGTGGTTGACGCTGGCTGTTCAACCTGGTCCACACCAGAGCACGTTATGATGTATATTACACTACGCACCGAGCCCGTCAAACAACCTTGTCCGTGATCTCAAGGAGGACAGCAGTGGGTCGGCTAATCCTCCTGTGGACGCACCGAGCCCTGTGGACTGTCAAACAACCTTGTCCGTGATCTCAAGGAGGACAGCAGTGGGTCGGCTAATCCTCCTGTGGACGCACCGAGCCCTGTGGACTGTCAAACAACCTTGTCCGTGATCTCAAGGAGGACAGCAGTGGGTCGGCTAATCCTCCTGTGGACGCACCGAGCCCTGTGGACTGTCAAACAACCTTGTCCGTGATCTCAAGGAGGACAACAGTGGGTCGGCTAATCCTCCTGTGGACGCACCGAGCCCCGTGGACTGTCAAACAACCTTGTCCGTGATCTCAAGGAGGACAGCAGTGGGTCGGCTAATCCTCCTGTGGACGCACCGAGCCCTGTGGACTGTCAAACAACCTTGTCCGTGATCTCAAGGAGGACAGCAGTGGGTCGGCTAATCCTCCTGTGGACGCACCGAGCCCCGTGGACTGTCAAACAACCTTGTCCGTGATCTCAAGGAGGACAGCAGTGGGTCGGCTAATCCTCCTGTGGACGCACCGAGCCCCGTGGACTGTCAAACAACCTTGTCCGTGATCTCAAGGAAGACAGCAGTGGGTCGGCTAATCCTCCTGTGGACGCACCGAGCCCTGTGGACTGTCAAACAACCTTGTCCATGATCTCAAGGAAAACAACAGTGGGTCGGCTAATCCTCCTGTGGACGCACCGAGCCCTGTGGACTGTCAAACAACCTTGTCCGTGATCTCAAGGAGGACAACAGTGGGTCGGCTAATCCTCCTGTGGACGCACCGAGCCCCGTGGACTGTCAAACAACCTTGTCCGTGATCTCAAGGAGGACAACAGTGGGTCGGCTAATCCTCCTGTGGACGCACCGAGCCCTGTGGACTGTCAAACAACCTTGTCCGTGATCTCAAGGAGGACAGCAGTGGGTCGGCTAATCCTCCTGTGGACGCACCGAGCCCTGTGGACTGTCAAACAACCTTGTCCGTGATCTCAAGGAGGACAGCAGTGGGTCGGCTAATCCTCCTGTGGACGCACCGAGCCCCGTGGACTGTCAAACAACCTTGTCCGTGATATCAAGCAGGACAGCAGTGGGTCGGCTAATCCGCCTGTGGACGCACCGAGCCCTGTGGACTGTCAAACAACCTTGTCCGTGATTTCAAGGAGGACAACAGTGGGTCGGCTAATCCTCCTGTGGACGCACCGAGCCCTGTGGACTGTCAAACAACCTTGTCCGTGATCTCAAGGAGGACAACAGTGGGTCGGCTAATCCTCATGTGGACGCACCGAGCCCCGTGGACTGTCAAACAACCTTGTCCGTGATCTCAAGGAGGACAACAGTGGGTCGGCTAATCCTCCTGTGGACGCACCGAGCCCCGTGGACTGTCAAACAACCTTGTCCGTGATCTCAAGGAGGACAACAGTGGGTCGGCTAATCCTCATGTGGACGCACCGAGCCCTGTGGACTGTCAAACAACCTTGTCCGTGATCTCAAGGAGGACAACAGTCGGTCGGCTAATCCTCCTGTGGACGCACCGAGCCCCGTGGACTGTCAAACAACCTTGTCCGTGATCTCAAGGAGGACAACAGTGGGTCGGCTAATCCTCCTGTGGACGCACCGAGCCCTGTGGACTGTCAAACAACCTTGTCCGTGATCTCAAGGAGGACAACAGTGGGTCGGCTAATCCTCATGTGGACGCACCGAGCCCCGTGGACTGTCAAACAACCTTGTCCGTGATCTCAAGGAGGACAACAGTGGGTCGGCTAATCCTCCTGTGGACGCACCGAGCCCTGTGGACTGTCAAACAACCTTGTCCGTGATCTCAAGGAGGACAACAGTCGGTCGGCTAATCCTCCTGTGGACGCACCGAGCACCGTGGACTGTCAAACAACCTTGTTCGTGATCTCAAGGAGGACAACAGTGGGTCGGCTAATCCTCCTGTGGACGCACCGAGCCCCGTGGACTGTCAAACAACCTTGTCCGTGATCTCAAGGAGGACAACAGTGGGTCGGCTAATCCTCCTGTGGACGCACCGAGCCCCGTGGACTGTCAAACAACCTTGTCCGTGATCTCAAGGAGGACAACAGTGGGTCGGCTAATCCTCCTGTGGACGCACCGAGCCCTGTGGACTGTCAAACAACCTTGTCCGTGATCTCAAGGAGGACAGCAGTGGGTCGGCTAATCCTCCTGTGGACGCACCGAGCCCCGTGGACTGTCAAACAACCTTGTCCGTGATCTCAAGGAGGACAGCAGTGGGTCGGCTAATCCGCCTGTGGACGCACCGAGCCCTGTGGACTGTCAAACAACCTTGTCCGTGATTTCAAGGAGGACAACAGTGGGTCGGCTAATCCTCCTGTGGACGCACCGAGCCCCGTGGACTGTCAAACAACCTTGTCCGTGATCTCAAGGAGGACAGCAGTGGGTCGGCTAATCCTCCTGTGGACGCACCGAGCCCTGTGGACTGTCAAACAACCTTGTCCGTGATCTCAAGGAGGACAACAGTGGGTCGGCTAATCCTCCTGTGGACGCACCGAGCCCCGTGGACTGTCAAACAACCTTGTCCGTGATCTCAAGGAGGACAACAGTGGGTCGGCTAATCCTCATGTGGACGCACCGAGCCCTGTGGACTGTCAAACAACCTTGTCCGTGATCTCAAGGAGGACAACAGTCGGTCGGCTAATCCTCCTGTGGACGCACCGAGCCCCGTGGACTGTCAAACAACCTTGTCCGTGATCTCAAGGAGGACAACAGTGGGTCGGCTAATCCTCCTGTGGACGCACCGAGCCCTGTGGACTGTCAAACAACCTTGTCCGTGATCTCAAGGAGGACAACAGTGGGTCGGCTAATCCTCCTGTGGACGCACCGAGCCCCGTGGACTGTCAAACAACCTTGTCCGTGATCTCAAGAAGGACAACAGTGGGTCGGCTAATCCTCCTGTGGACGCACCGAGCCCCGTGGACTGTCAAACAACCTTGTCCGTGATATCAAGCAGGACAGCAGTGGGTCGGCTAATCCTCCTGTGGACGCACCGAGCCCTGTGGACTGTCAAACAACCTTGTCCGTGATCTCAAGGAGGACAGCAGTGGGTCGGCTAATCCTCCTGTGGACGCACCGAGCCCCGTGGGCTGTCAAACAACCTTGTCCGTGATCTCAAGGAGGACAGCAGTGGGTCGGCTAATCCTCCTGTGGACGCACCGAGCCCCGTGGACTGTCAAACAACCTTGTCCGTGATCTCAAGGAGGACAACACTGGGTCGGCTAATCCTCCTGTGGACGCACCGAGCCCCGTGGACTGTCAAACAACCTTGTCCGTGATATCAAGCAGGACAGCAGTGGGTCGGCTAATCCTCCTGTGGACGCACCGAGCCCTGTGGACTGTCAAACAACCTTGTCCGTGATCTCAAGGAGGACAGCAGTGGGTCGGCTAATCCTTCTGTGGACGCACCGAGCCCTATGGACTGTCAAACAACCTTGTCCGTGATCTCAAGGAGGACAGCAGTGGGTCGGCTAATCCTTCTGTGGACGCACCGAGCCCTATGGACTGTCAAACAACCTTGTCCGAGATCTCAAGGAGGACAGCAGTGGGTCGGCTAATCCTCCTGTGGACGCACCGAGCCCTGTGAACTGTCAAACAACCTTGTCCGTGATCTCAAGGAGGACAACAGTGGGTCGGCTAATCCTCCTGTGGACGCACCGAGCCCCGTGGACTGTCAAACAACCGTGTCCGTGATCTCAAGGAGAACAGCAGTGGGTCGGCTAATCCTCCTGTGGACGCACCGAGCCCCGTGGACTGTCAAACAACCTTGTCCGTGATCTCAAGGAGGACAACAGTGGGTCGGCTAATCCTCCTGTGGACGCACCGAGCCCCGTGGACTGTCAAACAACCTTGTCCGTGATCTCAAGGAGGACAGCAGTGGGTCGGCTAATCCATTAGGTATCCATTAATAACAGTCAACTGTGGTCACTAAAGTATCTCGCACCTTCGCCGAAAGCTGGTCACCATGACTACGAGTCGTCACGTGGTCCCCTTAGGCTTGTGAAAGACGTGGCGGGGGTAGACGCCGCTGGGGGGCGCTTCACATGACTGTTCCCTTGAGGTCGACGCTGTGCGAGCGCTTTGAGCTGTTCAGTGAGGACTGACTGCCATCCTGATCCTTGGCCAGATCCTGGCGGGACCGTCGGCTGAAGGCCCGCCCCAGCGACCCCTGGAGACAGAAACACACGGGTTAGGGTCAGAGCGGCAATGAAACTAATCCTAGCTCTGCTGAGCTTACGTCCGGATCCCCTTCCACTCTCATACTGATCTGATAGTTATACAATGGGTTACCCTGGAGCTGACCTTACGTCCGGATCCCCTTCCACTCTCATACTGATCTGATAGTTATACAATGACTTACCCTGAAGCTGACCTTACGTCCGGATCCCCTTCCACTCTCATACTGATCTGATAGTTATACAATGGGTTACCCTGAAGCTGACCTTACGTCCGGATCCCCTTCCACTCTCATACTGATCTGATAGTTATACAATGAGTTACCCTGAAGCTGACCTTACGTCCGGATCCCCTTCCACTCTCATACTGATCTGATAGTTATACAATGGGTTACCCTGGAGCTGACCTTACGTCCGGATCCCCTTCCACTCTCATACTGATCTGATAGTTATACAATGGGTTACCCTGGAGCTGACCTTACGTCCGGATCCCCTTCCACTCTCATACTGATCTGATAGTTATACAATGGGTTACCCTGAAGCTGACCTTACGTCCGGATCCCCTTCCACTCTCATACTGATCTGATAGTTATACAATGGGTTACCCTGAAGCTGACCTTACGTCCGGATCCCCTTCCACTCTCATACTGATCTGATAGTTATACAATGGGTTACCCTGAGGCTGACCTTACGTCCGGATCCCCTTCCACTCTCATACTGATCTGATAGTTATACAATGGGTTACCCTGAAGCTGACCTTACGTCCGGATCCCCTTCCACTCTCATACTGATCTAATAGTTATACAATGGGTTACCCTGAAGCTGACCTTACGTCCGGATCCCCTTCCACTCTCATACTGATCTGATAGTTATACAATGGGTTACCCTGAAGCTGACCTTACGTCCGGATCCCCTTCCACTCTCATACCGATCTGATAGTTATACAATGGGTTACCCTGAAGCTGACCTTACGTCCGGATCCCCTTCCACTCTCATGCTGATCTGATAGTTATACAATGGGTTACCCTGAAGCTGACGTTACGTCCGGATCCCCTTCCACTCTCATACTGATCTGATAGTTATACAATGGGTTACCCTGAAGCTGACCTTACGTCCGGATCCCCTTCCACTCTCATACTGATCTGATAGTTATACAATGGGTTACCCTGAAGCTGACCTTACGTCCGGATCCCCTTCCACTCTCATACTGATCTGATAGTTATACAACGGGTTACCCTGAAGCTGACGTTACGTCCGGATCCCCTTCCACTCTCATACTGATCTGATAGTTATACAATGGGTTACCCTGAAGCTGACCTTACGTCCGGATCCCCTTCCACTCTCATACTGATCTGATAGTTATACAACGGGTTACCCTGAAGCTGACGTTACGTCCGGATCCCCTCCCACTCTCATACTGATCTGATAGTTATACAATGGGTTACCCTGAAGCTGACCTTACGTCCGGATCCCCTTCCACTCTCATACTGATCTGATAGTTATACAATGGGTTACCCTGAAGCTGACCTTACGTCCGGATCCCCTTCCACTCTCATACTGATCTGATAGTTATACAATGGGTTACCCTGAAACTGACCTTACGTCCGGATCCCCTTCCACTCTCATACTGATCTGATAGTTATACAATGGGTTACCCTGAAGCTGACCTTACGTCCGGATCCCCTTCCACTCTCATACTGATCTGATAGTTATACAATGGGTTACCCTGAAGCTGACCTTACGTCCGGATCCCCTTCCACTCTCATACTGATCTGATAGTTATACAATGGGTTACCCTGAAGCTGACCTTACGTCCGGATCCCCTTCCACTCTCATACTGATCTGATAGTTATACAACGGGTTACCCTGAAGCTGACCTTACGCCCGGATCCCCTTCCACTCTCATACTGATCTGATAGTTATACAACGGGTTACCCTGAAGCTGACCTTACGTCCGGATCCCCTTCCCCTCTCATACTGATCTAATAGTTATACAACGGGTTACCCTGAAGCTGACCTTACGTCCGGATCCCCTTTCACTCTCACACTGATCTGATAGTTATACAACGGGTTACCCTGAAGCTGACCTTACGTCCGGATCCCCTTCCCCTCTCATACTGATCTGATAGTTATACAATAGGTTACCCTGGAGCTGACCTTACGTCCGGATCCCCTTCCCCTCTCATACCGATCTGATAGTTATACAATGGGTTACCCTGAAGCTGACCTTACGTCCGGATCCCCTTCCACTCTCATACTGATCTGATAGTTATACAATGGGTTACCCTGAAGCTGACCTTACGTCCGGATCCCCTTCCACTCTCATACTGATCTGATAGTTATACAATGGGTTACCCTGAAGCTGACCTTACGTCCGGATCCCCTTCCACTCTTATACTGATCTGATAGTTATACAATGGGTTACCCTGAAGCTGACCTTACGTCCGGATCCCCTTCCACTCTCATACTGATCTGATAGTTATACAATGGGTTACCCTGAAGCTGACCTTACGTCCGGATCCCCTTCCACTCTTATACTGATCTGATAATTATACAATGGGTTACCCTGAAGCTGACCTTACGTCCGGATCCCCTTCCACTCTTATACTGATCTGATAATTATACAATGGGTTACCCTGAAGCTGACCTTACGTCCGGATCCCCTTCCACTCTCATACTGATCTGATAATTATACAATGGGTTACCCTGAAGCTGACCTTACGTCCGGATCCCCTTCCACTCTCATACTGATCTGATAGTTATACAATGGGTTACCCTGAAACTGACCTTACGTCCGGATCCCCTTCCACTCTCATACTGATCTGATAGTTATACAATGGGTTACCCTGAAGCTGACCTTACGTCCGGATCCCCTTCCACTCTCATACTGATCTGATAGTTATACAATGGGTTACCCTGAAGCTGACCTTACGTCCGGATCCCCTTCCACTCTTATACTGATCTGATAGTTATACAATGGGTTACCCTGAAGCTGACCTTACGTCCGAATCCCCTTCCACTCTCATACTGATCTGATAGTTATACAATGGGTTACCCTGAAGCTGACCTTACGTCCGGATCCCCTTCCACTCTTATACTGATCTGATAGTTATACAATGGGTTACCCTGAAGCTGACCTTACGTCCGGATCCCCTTCCACTCTCATACTGATCTGATAGTTATACAATGGGTTACCCTGAAGCTGACCTTACGTCCGGATCCCCTTCCACTCTTATACTGATCTGATAATTATACAATGGGTTACCCTGAAGCTGACCTTACGTCCGGATCCCCTTCCACTCTCATACTGATCTGATAGTTATACAATGGGTTACCCTGAAACTGACCTTACGTCCGGATCCCCTTCCACTCTCATACTGATCTGATAGTTATACAATGGGTTACCCTGAAGCTGACCTTACGTCCGGATCCCCTTCCACTCTCATACTGATCTGATAGTTATACAATGGGTTACCCTGAGGCTGACCTTACGTCCGGATCCCCTTCCACTTTCATACTGATCTGATAGTTATACAATGGGTTAACCTGAAGCTGACCTTACGTCCGGATCCCCTTCCACTCTCATACTGATCTGATAATTATACAATGGGTTACCCTGAAGCTGACCTTGCGTCCGGATCCCCTTCCACTCTCATACTGATCTGATAGTTATGCAATGGGTTACCCTGAAGCTGACCTTACGTCCGGATCCCCTTCCACTCTCATACTGATCTGATAATTATACACTGGGTTACCCTGAAGCTGACCTTACGTCCGGATCCCCTTCCACTCTCATACTGATCTGATAGTTATACAATGGGTTACCCTGAAGCTGACCTTACGTCCGGATCCCCTTCCACTCTCATACTGATCTGATAGTTATACAATGGGTTATCCTGAAGCTGACCTTACGTCCGGATCCCCTTCCACTCTCATACTGATCTGATAGTTATACAACGGGTTACCCTGAAGCTGACCTTACGTCCGGATCCCCTTCCACTCTCATACTGATCTGATAATTATACAATGGGTTACCCTGAGGCTGACCTTACGTCCGGATCCCCTTCCACTCTCATACTGATCTGATAGTTATACAATGGGTTACCCTGAAGCTGACCTTACGTCCGGATCCCCTTCCACTCTCATACTGATCTGATAGTTATACAACGGGTTACCCTGAAGCTGACCTTACGTCCGGATCCCCTTCCACTCTCATACTGATCTGATAGTTATACAATCGGTTACCCTGAAGCTGACCTTACGTCCGGATCCCCTTCCACTCTCATACTGATCTGATAGTTCTACAATGGGCTACCCTGAAGCTGACCTTACGTCCGGATCCCCTTCCACTCTCATACTGATCTGATAGTTATACAACGGGTTACCCTGAAGCTGACCTTACGTCCGGATCCCCTTCCACTCTCATACTGATCTTATAATTATACAATGGGTTACCCTGAGGCTGACCTTACGTCCGGATCCCCTTCCACTCTCATACTGATCTGATAGTTATACAATGGGTTACCCTGAGGCTGACCTTACGTCCGGATCCCCTTCCACTCTCATACTGATCTGATAGTTATACAATGGGTTACCCTGAAGCTGACCTTACGTCCGGATCCCCTTCCACTCTCATACTGATCTGATAGTTATACAATGGGTTACCCTGAAGCTGACCTTACGTCCGGATCCCCTTCCACTCTCATACTGATCAGATAGTTATACAATGGGTTACCCTGAAGCTGACCTTACGTCCGGATCCCCTTCCACTCTCATATTGATCTGATAGTTATACAACGGGTTACCCTGAAGCTGACCTTACGTCCGGATCCCCTTCCACTCTCATACTGATCTGATAGTTATACAATCGGTTACCCTCAAGCTGACCTTACGTCCGGATCCCCTTCCACTCTCATACTGATCTGATAGTTACAAAATGGGTTACCCTGAAGCTGACCTTACGTCCGGATCCCCTTCCCCTCTCATACTGATCTGATAGTTATACAATGGGTTACCCTGAAGCTGACCCTACGTCCGGATCCCCTTCCACTCTCATACTGATCTGATAATTATACAATGGGTTACCCTGAAGCTGACCTTACGTCCGATCCCCTTCCACTCTCATACTGATCTGATAGTTATACAACGGGTTACCCTGAAGCTGACCTTACGTCCGGATCCCCTTCCACTCTCATACTGATCTGATAGTTATACAATGGGTTACCCTGAAGCTGACCTTACGTCCGGATCCCCTTCCACTCTCATACTGATCTGATAGTTATACAATGGGTTACCCTGAAGCTGACCTTACGTCCGGATCCCCTTCCACTCTCATACTGATCTGATAGTTATACAACGGGTTACCCTGAAGCTGACCTTACGTCCGGATCCCCCTCCACTCTCATACTGATCTGATAGTTATACAATGGGTTACCCTCAAGCTGACCTTACGTCCGGATCCCCTTCCACTCTCATACTGATCTGATAGTTATACAATGGGTTACCCTGAAACTGACCTTACGTCCGGATCCCCTTCCACTCTCATACTGATCTGATAGTTATACAATGGGTTACCCTGAAGCTGACCTTACGTCCGGATCCCCTTCCACTCTCATACTGATCTGATAGTTATACAATGGGTTACCCTGAAGCTGACCTTACGTCCGGATCCCCTTCCACTCTCATACTGATCTGATAGTTATACAATGGGTTACCCTGAAGCTGACCTTACGTCCGGATCCCCTTCCACTCTTATACTGATCTGATAGTTATACAATGGGTTACCCTGAAGCTGACCTTACGTCCGGATCCTCTTCCACTCTCATACTGATCTGATAGTTATACAATGGGTTACCCTGAAGCTGACCTTGCGTCCGGATCCCCTTCCACTCTCATACTGATCTGATAGTTATGCAATGGGTTACCCTGAAGCTGACCTTACGTCCGGATCCCCTTCCACTCTCATACTGATCTGATAATTATACAATGGGTTACCCTGAGGCTGACCTTACGTCCGGATCCCCTTCCACTCTCATACTGATCTGATAGTTATACAATGGGTTACCCTGAAGCTGACCTTACGTCCGGATCCCCTTCCACTCTCATACTGATCTGATAGTTATACAACGGGTTACCCTGAAGCTGACCTTACGTCCGGATCCCCTTCCACTCTCATACTGATCTGATAGTTATACAACGGGTTACCCTGAAGCTGACCTTACGTCCGGATCCCCTTCCACTCTCATACTGATCTGATAATTATACAATGGGTTACCCTGAGGCTGACCTTACGTCCGGATCCCCTTCCACTCTCATACTGATCTGATAGTTATACAATGGGTTACCCTGAAGCTGACCTTACGTCCGGATCCCCTTCCACTCTCATACTGATCTGATAGTTATACAACGGGTTACCCTGAAGCTGACCTTACGTCCGGATCCCCTTCCACTCTCATACTGATCTGATAGTTATACAATCGGTTACCCTGAAGCTGACCTTACGTCCGGATCCCCTTCCACTCTCATACTGATCTGATAGTTCTACAATGGGCTACCCTGAAGCTGACCTTACGTCCGGATCCCCTTCCACTCTCATACTGATCTGATAGTTATACAACGGGTTACCCTGAAGCTGACCTTACGTCCGGATCCCCTTCCACTCTCATACTGATCTTATAATTATACAATGGGTTACCCTGAGGCTGACCTTACGTCCGGATCCCCTTCCACTCTCATACTGATCTGATAGTTATACAATGGGTTACCCTGAGGCTGACCTTACGTCCGGATCCCCTTCCACTCTCATACTGATCTGATAGTTATACAATGGGTTACCCTGAAGCTGACCTTACGTCCGGATCCCCTTCCACTCTCATACTGATCTGATAATTATACAATGGGTTACCCTGAAGCTGACCTTACGTCCGGATCCCCTTCCACTCTCATACTGATCAGATAGTTATACAATGGGTTACCCTGAAGCTGACCTTACGTCCGGATCCCCTTCCACTCTCATATTGATCTGATAGTTATACAACGGGTTACCCTGAAGCTGACCTTACGTCCGGATCCCCTTCCACTCTCATACTGATCTGATAGTTATACAATGGGTTACCCTGAAGCTGACCTTACGTCCGGATCCCCTTCCACTCTCATACTGATCTGATAGTTACAAAATGGGTTACCCTGAAGCTGACCTTACGTCCGGATCCCCTTCCCCTCTCATACTGATCTGATAGTTATACAATGGGTTACCCTGTAGCTGACCCTACGTCCGGATCCCCTTCCACTCTCATACTGATCTGATAATTATACAATGGGTTACCCTGAAGCTGACCTTACGTCCGATCCCCTTCCACTCTCATACTGATCTGATAGTTATACAATGGGTTACCCTGAGGCTGACCTTACGTCCGGATCCCCTTCCACTCTCATACTGATCTGATAGTTATACAACGGGTTACCCTGAAGCTGACCTTACGTCCGGATCCCCTTCCACTCTCATACTGATCTGATAGTTATACAATGGGTTACCCTGAAGCTGACCTTACGTCCGGATCCCCTTCCACTCTCATACTGATCTGATAGTTATACAATGGGTTACCCTGAAGCTGACCTTACGTCCGGATCCCCTTCCACTCTCATACTGATCTGATAGTTATACAACGGGTTACCCTGAAGCTGACCTTACGTCCGGATCCCCCTCCACTCTCATACTGATCTGATAGTTATACAATGGGTTACCCTCAAGCTGACCTTACGTCCGGATCCCCTTCCACTCTCATACTGATCTGATAGTTATACAATGGGTTACCCTGAAACTGACCTTACGTCCGGATCCCCTTCCACTCTCATACTGATCTGATAGTTATACAATGGGTTACCCTGAAGCTGACCTTACGTCCGGATCCCCTTCCACTGTCATACTGATCTGATAGTTATACAATGGGTTACCCTGAAGCTGACCTTACGTCCGGATCCCCTTCCACTCTCATACTGATCTGATAGTTATACAATGGGTTACCCTGAAGCTGACCTTACGTCCGGATCCCCTTCCACTCTCATACTGATCTGATAGTTATACAATGGGTTACCCTGAAGCTGACCTTACGTCCGGATCCTCTTCCACTCTCATACTGATCTGATAGTTATACAATGGGTTACCCTGAAGCTGACCTTACGTCCGGATCCCCTTCCACTCTTATACTGATCTGATAGTTATACAATGGGTTACCCTGAAGCTGACCTTACGTCCGGATCCCCTTCCACTCTCATACTGATCTGATAGTTATACAATGGGTTACCCTGAAGCTGACCTTACGTCCGGATCCCCTTCCACTCTTATACTGATCTGATAATTATACAATGGGTTACCCTGAAGCTGACCTTACGTCCGGATCCCCTTCCACTCTCATACTGATCTGATAGTTATACAATGGGTTACCCTGAAACTGACCTTACGTCCGGATCCCCTTCCACTCTCATACTGATCTGATAGTTATACAATGGGTTACCCTGAAGCTGACCTTACGTCCGGATCCCCTTCCACTCTCATACTGATCTGATAGTTATACAATGGGTTACCCTGAGGCTGACCTTACGTCCGGATCCCCTTCCACTTTCATACTGATCTGATAGTTATACAATGGGTTACCCTGAAGCTGACCTTACGTCCGGATCCCCTTCCACTCTCATACTGATCTGATAATTATACAATGGGTTACCCTGAAGCTGACCTTTACGTCCGGATCCCCTTCCACTCTCATACTGATCTGATAGTTATACAATGGGTTACCCTGAAGCTGACCTTACGTCCGGATCCCCTTCCACTCTCATACTGATCTGATAATTATACAATGGGTTACCCTGAAGCTGACCTTACGTCCGGATCCCCTTCCACTCTCATACTGATCTGATAGTTATACAATGGGTTACCCTGAAGCTGACCTTACGTCCGGATCCCCTTCCACTCTCATACTGATCTGATAGTTATACAATGGGTTATCCTGAAGCTGACCTTACGTCCGGATCCCCTTCCACTCTCATACTGATCTGATAGTTATACAACGGGTTACCCTGAAGCTGACCTTACGTCCGGATCCCCTTCCACTCTCATACTGATCTGATAATTATACAATGGGTTACCCTGAGGCTGACCTTACGTCCGGATCCCCTTCCACTCTCATACTGATCTGATAGTTATACAATGGGTTACCCTGAAGCTGACCTTACGTCCGGATCCCCTTCCACTCTCATACTGATCTGATAGTTATACAACGGGTTACCCTGAAGCTGACCTTACGTCCGGATCCCCTTCCACTCTCATACTGATCTGATAGTTATACAATCGGTTACCCTGAAGCTGACCTTACGTCCGGATCCCCTTCCACTCTAATACTGATCTGATAGTTCTACAATGGGCTACCCTGAAGCTGACCTTACGTCAGGATCCCCTTCCACTCTCATACTGATCTGATAATTATACAATGGGTTACCCTGAAGCTGACCTTACGTCCGGATCCCCTTCCACTCTCATACTGATCTGATAGTTATACAATGGGTTACCCTGAAGCTGACCTTACGTCCGGATCCCCTTCCACTCTCATACTGATCTGATAGTTATACAATGGGTTATCCTGAAGCTGACCTTACGTCCGGATCCCCTTCCACTCTCATACTGATCTGATAGTTATACAACGGGTTACCCTGAAGCTGACCTTACGTCCGGATCCCCTTCCACTCTCATACTGATCTGATAATTATACAATGGGTTACCCTGAGGCTGACCTTACGTCCGGATCCCCTTCCACTCTCATACTGATCTGATAGTTATACAATGGGTTACCCTGAGGCTGACCTTACGTCCGGATCCCCTTCCACTCTCATACTGATCTGATAGTTATACAATGGGTTACCCTGAAGCTGAACTTACGTCCGGATCCCCTTCCACTCTCATACTGATCTGATAGTTATACAACGGGTTACCCTGAAGCTGACCTTACGTCCGGATCCCCTTCCACTCTCATACTGATCTGATAGTTATACAATGGGTTACCCTGAAGCTGACCTTACGTCCGGATCCCCTTCCACTCTCATACTGATCTGATAATTATACAATGGGTTACCCTGAAGCTGACCTTACGTCCGGATCCCCTTCCACTCTCATACTGATCTGATAGTTATACAATGGGTTACCCTGAAGCTGACCTTACGTCCGGATCCCCTTCCACTCTCATACTGATCTGATAGTTATACAATGGGTTATCCTGAAGCTGACCTTACGTCCGGATCCCCTTCCACTCTCATACTGATCTGATAGTTATACAACGGGTTACCCTGAAGCTGACCTTACGTCCGGATCCCCTTCCACTCTCATACTGATCTGATAATTATACAATGGGTTACCCTGAGGCTGACCTTACGTCCGGATCCCCTTCCACTCTCATACTGATCTGATAGTTATACAACGGGTTACCCTGAAGCTGACCTTACGTCCGGATCCCCTTCCACTCTCATACTGATCTGATAGTTATACAACGGGTTACCCTGAAGCTGACCTTACGTCCGGATCCCCTTCCACTCTCATACTGATCTGATAGTTATACAATCGGTTACCCTGAAGCTGACCTTACGTCCGGATCCCCTTCCACTCTAATACTGATCTGATAGTTCTACAATGGGCTACCCTGAAGCTGACCTTACGTCCGGATCCCCTTCCACTCTCATACTGATCTGATAATTATACAATGGGTTACCCTGAAGCTGACCTTACGTCCGGATCCCCTTCCACTCTCATACTGATCTGATAGTTATACAATGGGTTACCCTGAAGCTGACCTTACGTCCGGATCCCCTTCCACTCTCATACTGATCTGATAGTTATACAATGGGTTATCCTGAAGCTGACCTTACGTCCGGATCCCCTTCCACTCTCATACTGATCTGATAGTTATACAACGGGTTACCCTGAAGCTGACCTTACGTCCGGATCCCCTTCCACTCTCATACTGATCTGATAATTATACAATGGGTTACCCTGAGGCTGACCTTACGTCCGGATCCCCTTCCACTCTCATACTGATCTGATAGTTATACAATGGGTTACCCTGAGGCTGACCTTACGTCCGGATCCCCTTCCACTCTCATACTGATCTGATAGTTATACAATGGGTTACCCTCAAGCTGACCTTACGTCCGGATCCCCTTCCACTCTCATACTGATCTGATAGTTATACAATGGGTTACCCTGAAGCTGAACTTACGTCCGGATCCCCTTCCACTCTCATACTGATCTGATAGTTATACAACGGGTTACCCTGAAGCTGACCTTACGTCCGGATCCCCTTCCACTCTCATACTGATCTGATAGTTATACAATGGGTTACCCTGAAGCTGACCTTACGTCCGGATCCCCTTCCACCCTCATATTGATCTGATAGTTATACAACGGGTTACGCTGAAGCTGACCTTACGTCCGGATCCCCTTCCACTCTCATACTGATCTGATAGTTATACAATCGGTTACCCTCAAGCTGACCTTACGTCCGGATCCCCTTCCACTCTCATACCGATCTGATAGTTATACAATGGGTTACCCTGAAGCTGAGCTTGCGTCCGGATCCCCTTCCACTCTCGTCTTCCGAGATCGTCCCGCCGCGGTAGGAGCGCGTGAACGTGCCACGTGACTTCCGGCCGGACGGGTCCAGTACGGATCTGTAAACAAAGAGTTCGTGACGTCACTTGACGTCATATCCGGTATGGAGTATCTTTCTCTTTGTATGCATAAACTGTATTGATCGTGCGAGGCAGAGCTAGAAGATAATCAGACCTGAGAATGCTGGAAACCAACCTGCGACAGTTACCTTGTATACCACAGGGTGAGACTGGGAACCAGCACAGTTACCTTGTATACCACAGGGTGAGAGTGGGAACCAGCACAGTTACCTTGTATACCACAGGGTGAGACTGGGAACCAGCATTTGTCGCCCGTCATGCAGAGGTGAAAGTTGGGAACCAGTCTGTGACACTTACCTTGCAGACTGGAAGTGAATCTGGAAACCTGTCTGTGACAGTTACTATGGAGACAGGAGAGTGAAGCTGTCTGATACTTACCATGGAGACATGAGAGTGAAGCTGACCGCTAGTTACCTGGCCGGCCTGAGGAGCGAGTCGAGTTCTGACGCTAGGTGGCGCCTGACGTAGGTCTTGGCCTGCGGGATGCCGAGGGCTGTGGCGAGGGCGTCTGCCGTGAAGGAGGGTTCTAGGAGGAGGACCGCCCCATGCACACCGCTGTCCCGCAGGTTGGCGCTGTACTCCTGTCACAAATACAACCCAGACACGTCAACAGCCCGTATAGTGTGACGACCTAGACTTATACATGTCTAGTGTGACGACCTAGACTTATACATGTCTAGTGTGACGACCTAGACTTATACATGTCTAGTGTGACGACCTAGACTTATACATGTCTAGTGTGACGACCTAGACTTATACAAGTCTAGTGTGACGACCTAGACTTATACATGTCTAGTGTGACGACCTAGACTTATACATGTCTAGTGTGACGACCTAGACTTATACATGTCTAGTGTGACGACCTAGACTTATACATGTCTAGTGAGACGACCTAGACTTATACATGTCTAGTGTGACGACCTAGACTTATACAAGTCTAGTGTGACGACCTAGACTTATACATGTCTAGTGTGACGACCTAGACTTATACATGTCTAGTGTGACGACCTAGACTTATACAAGTCTAGTGTGACGACCTAGACTTATACATGTCTAGTGAGACGACCTAGACTTATACATGTCTAGTGTGACGACCTAGACTTATACAAGTCTAGTGTGACGACCTAGACTTATACATGTCTAGTGTGACGACCTAGACTTATACATGTCTAGTGTGACGACCTAGACTTATACATGTCTAGTGTGACGACCTAGACTTATACATGTCTAGTGTGACGACCTAGACTTATACAAGTCTAGTGTGACGACCTAGACTTATACATGTCTAGTGTGACGACCTAGACTTATACATGTCTAGTGTGACGACCTAGACTTATACAAGTCTAGTGTGACGACCTAGACTTATACAAGTCTAGTGTGACGACCTAGACTTATACAAGTCTAGTGTGACGACCTAGACTTATACATGTCTAGTGAGACGACCTAGACTTATACAAGTCTATTGTGACGACCTAGACTTATACATGTCTAGTGTGACGACCTAGACTTATACAAGTCTAGTGTGACGACCTAGACTTATACATGTCTAGTGAGACGACCTAGACTTATACATGTCTAGTGTGACGACCTAGACTTATACATGTCTAGTGTGACGACCTAGACTTATACAAGTCTAGTGTGACGACCTAGACTTATACAAGTCTAGTGTGACGACCTAGACTTATACAAGTCTAGTGTGACGACCTAGACTTATACATGTCTAGTGAGACGACCTAGACTTATACAAGTCTAGTGTGACGACCTAGACTTATACAAGTCTAGTGTGACGACCTAGACTTATACATGTCTAGTGAGACGACCTAGACTTATACAAGTCTAGTGTGACGACCTAGACTTATACATGTCTAGTGTGACGACCTAGACTTATACAAGTCTAGTGTGACGACCTAGACTTATACAAGTCTAGTGTGACAACCTAGACTTATACATGTCTAGTGTGACGACCTAGACTTATACATGTCTAGTGTGACGACCTAGACTTATACAAGTCTAGTGTGACGACCTAGACTTATACAAGTCTAGTGTGACGACCTAGACTTATACAAGTCTAGTGTGACGACCTAGACTTATACATGTCTAGTGAGACGACCTAGACTTATACAAGTCTAGTGTGACGACCTAGACTTATACAAGTCTAGTGTGACGACCTAGACTTATACATGTCTAGTGTGACGACCTAGACTTATACATGTCTAGTGTGACGACCTAGACTTATACATGTCTAGTGTGACGACCTAGACTTATACATGTCTAGTGTGACGACCTAGACTTATACATGTCTAGTGACGACCTAGACTTATATATGTCTAGTGTGACGACCTAGACTTATACATGTCTAGTGTGACGACCTAGACTTATACATGTCTAGTGTGACGACCTAGACTGATAGCGAGCACAATCGAGATAACATACATGCACACATGTAGTAAAGCGTAACAGCTCCCATGAGACGTTTAGGAGTTCGGAGCAAACTTTAGAAGCACCAAAATATTTCCCCCAAGGGTCAGTGGGTCACAGACAAGGTCAGTGGGTCACATACAGTGTCAGCGGGTCACAGACAGGGTCAGTGGTTCACAAATAGGGTCAGTGGGTCACAAACAGGGTCATTGGGTCACAGACAGGGTCAGTGGGTTACATACAGGGTCAGTGGGTCATAGACAGAGTCCAATAATCATCTGGCGATATTGATCACTACAGAGCAATAATTATCTAGCGATATTGATTACTACAAAGCAATAATCATCTAGTGATAGTGATCATTACAGGGCAATAATCAACTAGTGATCACTACAGAGCAATAAACATCTAACGATATTGATCACTACAGAGCAATACTCATCTAGTGATCACTACAGAGCAATACTCATCTAGTGATAGTTATCACTACAAAGCAATAATCATCTAGTGATAGTGATCATTACAGAGCAATATTCAACTAGCGATATTGGTCACTACAGAGTAATAATTATCTAGTGATCACTACAGAGCAATAATCATCTAGCGATATTGAATACCACAAGGCAATAATCATCTAGTGATAGTGATCACTACAAGGCAATAATCATCTAGTGATAGTGATCACTACAAAGCAATAATCATCCAGTGATAGTGATCACTACAGAGCAATGATCATCTAGTGATCACTACAGAGCAATAATCATCTAGTGATCACTACAGAGCAATAATCATCTAGCAATATTGATCACTACAGAGCAATAATCATCTAGTGATCACTACAAAGCAATAATCATCTAGCGATATTGATCACTAAAAAGTAATAATCATCTAGTCATAGTGATCATTGCAGAGCAATAATCAACTAGTGATCACTACAGAGCAATAATCATCTAGCGATATTGATCACTACAGAGCAATAATCATCTAGCGATATTGATCATTAAAAAGTAATAATCATCTAGTGATAGTGATCATTGCAGAGCAATAATCAACTAGTGATCACTAGAGAGCAATAATCATCTAGCGATATTGATCACTAGAGCAATAATCATCTAGTGATATTGATCACTACACAGTCAGTGTCAGTGGGTCACAGTCAGGGTCAGTGGGTCACAGACAGTCAGTGGGTCGCAGACAGCCAGTGGGTCACAGACAGTCAGTGGGTCACAGACAGGGTCAGTGGGTCAGAGACAGTCAGTGGGTCACAGACAGGGTCAGTGGGTCACAGACAGTCAGTATGTCACCGACAGTCAGTGGGTCACAGACAGGGTCAGTGGGTCACAGACAGTCAGTGGGTCACAGACAGTCAGTGGGTCACAGACAGTCAGTGGGTCACAGACAGGGTCAGTGGGTCACAGACAGGGTCAGTTGGTCACAGACAGGGTCAGTGGGTCACAGACAGTCAGTGGGTCACAGACAGTCAGTGGGTCACAGACAGGGTCAGTGGGTCACAGACAGTCAGTGGGTCACAGACAGGGTCAGTTGGTCACAGACACGGTCAGTGTATGGCGTCACTCACGTGAAGGTCGATGCTCTCCAGCCATTGGACGACGCGCTGGTTGCTCCACACCAAGGGGTCCGCGTCAGTGCTCTCGCACTGGGATCGCCGGTGCAGCAGCTCCTGGGAGGTCAATGAAAGGTCAACAGCAGGCCATCATACAGGTTAGAGCAAGCAATGGGGTGGGAGACGTGTTGTTGTGGCTTGTGTGGAGACAGAGAGCAGAGTGAGGCATTCCTACTAAAATTAGATATCAAACACTTTACACAGTCAAGAAAAAAGAACAGTTAAATGGAATGTAAGTGCTTGCAATTTGGATTTTCATTTATTATATGTTGATATGTCACATCCTATAACATGTAATATTACTGTTTGTAACATCCTATAACATGTAATATTACTGTTTGTAACATCCTCTAAAATGTAATATTACTGTTTGTAACATCCTATAACATGTAATATTACTGTTTGTAACATCCTATAAAATGTAATATTACTGTTTGTAAGTATACCGCGGACACCATTGACAAGCGACAGGAAGTGGCGGCATGCCATGCACACTGACCTCCTTATCAAAGCTGAGCATGCGCAGAAGCTCAACCCCGTGAAGGATGCTCGCCTGGTGGAACTTGCGGGTGACCGACAGATGGCGCTCCAGGTCTTTGCGCGTGAGCACGTTGAGCAGACGACCGTCGACGAGGTGCGTCTCGAAGGGGACGCTGTACTGAGCAAGGCCAAGGTCACCCAGCCACCGGTGCGCTATCCACGTGTGGTCAAGGAAAGCCTGCTTCGGGTATTTACTGCAACGACAGAGCAATAATTATCTAGTGAACACTACCGAGCAATGATCATCTAGTGAACACTACAGAACAATAATTATCTAGTGATCACTACAGAGCAATGATCATCTAGTGAACACTACCGAGCAATAATTATCTAGTGATCACTACAGAGCAATAATTATCTAGTGATCACTACAGAGCAATAATTATCTAGTGATCACTACAGAGCAATAATTATCTAGTGATCACTACAGAGCAATAATTATCTAGTGATCACTACAGAGCAATAATTATCTAGTGAACACTAAAGAGCAATAATTATCTAGTGAACACTACAGAACAATAATTATCTAGTGATCACTACAGAGCAATAATTATCTAGTGATCACTACAGAGCAATAATTATCGAGTGATCACTACAGAGCAATAATTATCTAGTGATCACTACAGAGCAATAATTATCTAGTGATCACTACAGAGCAATAATTATCTAGTGAACACTAAAGAGCAATAATCATCTAGTGAACACTACAGAACAATAATTATCTAGTGATCACTACAGAGCAATAATTATCTAGTGATCACTACAGAGCAATAATTATCGAGTGATCACTACAGAGCAATAATTATCTAGTGATCACTACAGAGCAATAATTATCTAGTGATCACTACAGAGCAATAATTATCTAGTGATCACTACAGAGCAATAATTATCTAGTGAACACTAAAGAGCAATAATTATCTAGTGATAGTGATCACTGCAGAATAATAATCATCTACTGATAGTGATCACTACAGAGTAATAATCATCCGGTGATAGTGATCACTACATAGCAATAATCATATACTGATAGTGATCACTACAGAGTAATAATCATCTACTGATAGTGATCACTGCAGAATAATAATCATCTACTGATAGTGATCACTACATAGTAATAATCATATACTGATAGTGATCACTACAGAGTAATAATCATCTACTGATAGTGATCACTACAGAGTAATAATCATCTAGCGATATTGCTCACTACAGAGTAATAATCATCCAGTGATAGTGATCACTGCAGAATAATAATCATCTACTGATAGTGATCACTACAGAGTAATAATCATCTACTGATAGTGATCACTACAGAGTAATAATCATCTAGCGATATTGCTCACTACAGAGTAATAATCATCCAGTGATAGTGATCACTGCAGAATAATAATCATCTACTGATAGTGATCACTACAGAGTAATAATCATCTACTGATAGTGATCATTACAGAGTAATAATCATCTGGTGATAGTGATCACTACAGAGTAATAATCATCTAGCGATATTGCTCACTACAGAGTAATAATCATCCAGTGATAGTGATCACTGCAGAATAATAATCATCTACTGATAGTGATCACTACAGAGTAATAATCATCTACTGATAGTGATCACTACATAGTAATAATCATATACTGATAGTGATCACTACAGAGTAATAATCATCTACTGATAGTGATCACTACAGAGTAATAATCATCTAGCGATATTGCTCACTACAGAGTAATAATCATCCAGTGATAGTGATCACTACAGAGTAATAATCATCTACTGATAGTGATCACTACAGAGTAATAATCATCTGGTGATAGTGATCACTACAGAGCAATAATCATCTGGTGATAGTGATCACTACAGAGCAATAATCATCCAGTGATAGTGATCACTACAGAGTAATAATCATCTACTGATAGTGTTCACTACAGAGCAGTAATCATCCAGTGAGAGTGATCACTGCAGAGTAATAATCAGATACTGATAGTGATCACTACAGAGTAATAATCATCTGGTGATAGTGATCACTACAGAGCAATAATTATCTGGTGATAGTGATCACTACAGAGCAATAATCATCCAGTGATAGTGATCACTACAGAGTAATAATCATCTACTGATAGTGTTCACTACAGAGCAATAATCATTCAGTGATAGTGATCACTGCAGAGTAATAATCATATACTGATAGTGATCACTACAGAGTAATAATCATCTACTGATAGTGATCACTACAGATTAATAATCATCTACTGATAGTGATCACTACAGAGTAATAATCATCTGGTGATAGTGATCACTACAGAGTAATAATCATCTACTGATAGTGATCACTACAGAGTAATAATCATCTACTGATAGTGATCACTACATAGTAATAATCATATACTGATAGTGATCACTACAGAGTAATAATCATCTACTGATAGTGATCACTACATAGTAATAATCATCTACTGATAGTGATCACTACAGAGTAACAATCATCTACTGATAGTGTTCACTACAGAGTAATAATCATCTAGCGATATTGCTCACTACAGAGTAATAATCATCTGGTGATAGTGATCACTGCAGAATAATAATCATCTACTGATAGTGATCACTACATAGTAATAATCATATACTGATAGTGATCACTACAGAGTAATAATCATCTGGTGATAGTGATCACTGCAGAATAATAATCATCTACTGATAGTGATCACTACATAGTAATAATCATCTACTGATAGTGATCACTACAGAGTAATAATCATCTAGCGATATTGCTCACTAAAGAGTAATAATCATCCAGTGATAGTGATCACTGCAGAATAATAATCATCTACTGATAGTGATCACTACAGAGTAATAATCATCTACTGATAGTGTTCACTACAGAGTAATAATCATCTAGCGATATTGCTCACTACATAGTAATAATCATCTACTGATAGTGATCACTACATAGTAATAATCATCTACTGATAGTGTTCACTACAGAGTAATAATCATATACTGATAGTGATCACTACAGAGTAATAATCATCTGGTGATAGTGATCACTGCAGAATAATAATCATCTACTGATAGTGATCACTACATAGTAATAATCATCTACTGATAGTGATCACTACAGAGTAATAATCATCTACTGATAGTGTTCACTACAGAGTAATAATCATCTAGCGATATTGCTCACTACATAGTAATAATCATCTACTGATAGTGATCACTACATAGTAATAATCATCTACTGATAGTGATCACTACAGAGTAATAATCATCTAGCGATATTGCTCACTACAGAGTAATAATCATCCAGTGATAGTGATCACTGCAGAATAATATTCATCTACTGATAGTGATCACTACAGAGTAATAATCATCCAGTGATAGTGATCACTGCAGAATAATAATCATCTACTGATAGTGATCACTACAGAGTAATAATCATCTACTGATAGTGATCACTACAGAGTAATAATCATCTACTGATAGTGTTCACTACAGAGTAATAATCATCTAGCGATATTGCTCACTACATAGTAATAATCATCTACTGATAGTGATCACTACATAGTAATAATCATCTACTGATAGTGATCACTACAGAGTAATAATCATCTAGCGATATTGCTCACTACAGAGTAATAATCATCCAGTGATAGTGATCACTGCAGAATAATATTCATCTACTGATAGTGATCACTACAGAGTAATAATCATCCAGTGATAGTGATCACTGCAGAATAATAATCATCTACTGATAGTGATCACTACAGAGTAATAATCATCTACTGATAGTGTTCACTACAGAGTAATAATCATCTACTGATAGTGATCACTACATAGTAATAATCATATACTGATAGTGATCACTACAGAGTAATAATCATCTACTGATAGTGATCACTACAGAGTAATAATCATCTAGCGATATTGCTCACTACAGAGCAATAATCATCCAGTGATAGTGATCACTACAGAGTAATAATCATCTACTGATAGTGTTCACTACAGAGCAGTAATCATCCAGTGAGAGTGATCACTGCAGAGTAATAATCAGATACTGATAGTGATCACTACAGAGTAATAATCATCTGGTGATAGTGATCACTACAGAGCAATAATTATCTGGTGATAGTGATCACTACAGAGCAATAATCATCCAGTGATAGTGATCACTACAGAGTAATAATCATCTACTGATAGTGTTCACTACAGAGCAATAATCATTCAGTGATAGTGATCACTGCAGAGTAATAATCATATACTGATAGTGATCACTACAGAGTAATAATCATCTACTGATAGTGATCACTACAGATTAATAATCATCTACTGATAGTGATCACTACAGAGTAATAATCATCTGGTGATAGTGATCACTACAGAGTAATAATCATCTACTGATAGTGATCACTACAGAGTAATAATCATCTACTGATAGTGATCACTACATAGTAATAATCATATACTGATAGTGATCACTACAGAGTAATAATCATCTACTGATAGTGATCACTACATAGTAATAATCATCTACTGATAGTGATCACTACAGAGTAACAATCATCTACTGATAGTGTTCACTACAGAGTAATAATCATCTAGCGATATTGCTCACTACAGAGTAATAATCATCTGGTGATAGTGATCACTGCAGAATAATAATCATCTACTGATAGTGATCACTACATAGTAATAATCATATACTGATAGTGATCACTACAGAGTAATAATCATCTGGTGATAGTGATCACTGCAGAATAATAATCATCTACTGATAGTGATCACTACATAGTAATAATCATCTACTGATAGTGATCACTACAGAGTAATAATCATCTAGCGATATTGCTCACTAAAGAGTAATAATCATCCAGTGATAGTGATCACTGCAGAATAATAATCATCTACTGATAGTGATCACTACAGAGTAATAATCATCTACTGATAGTGTTCACTACAGAGTAATAATCATCTAGCGATATTGCTCACTACATAGTAATAATCATCTACTGATAGTGATCACTACATAGTAATAATCATCTACTGATAGTGTTCACTACAGAGTAATAATCATATACTGATAGTGATCACTACAGAGTAATAATCATCTGGTGATAGTGATCACTGCAGAATAATAATCATCTACTGATAGTGATCACTACATAGTAATAATCATCTACTGATAGTGATCACTACAGAGTAATAATCATCTACTGATAGTGTTCACTACAGAGTAATAATCATCTAGCGATATTGCTCACTACATAGTAATAATCATCTACTGATAGTGATCACTACATAGTAATAATCATCTACTGATAGTGATCACTACAGAGTAATAATCATCCAGTGATAGTGATCACTGCAGAATAATAATCATCTACTGATAGTGATCACTACAGAGTAATAATCATCTACTGATAGTGATCACCACAGAGTAATAATCATCTACTGATAGTGTTCACTACAGAGCAATAATCATCCAGTGATAGTGATCACTGCAGAGCAATAATCATCCAGTGATAGTAATCACTACAGAGCAATAATCATCCAGTGATAGTGATCACTACAGAGCAAAATTCACCCAGTGATAGTGATCACTACAGAGCATCAATCATCCAGTGATAGTGATCACTACAGAGCAATAATCATCTAGTGATACTGATCACTACAGAGCAATAATCATCTAGTGATAGTGATCACTACAGAGCAATAATCATCCAGTGATAGTGATCACTACAGAGCAATAATCATCCAGTGATAGTCACCACTACAGAGCAATAATCATCCAGTGATAGTGATCACTACAGAGCAATAATCATCCAGTGATAGTGATCACTACAGAGCAATAATCATCTAGTGATAGTGATCACTACAGAGCAATAATCATCCAGTGATAGTGATCACTACAAAGCAATAATCATCCAGTGATAGTGATCACTACAGAGCAATAATCATCTAGGGATAGTCATCACTACACAGCAATAATCATCTAGTGATAGTGATCACTACAGAGCAATAATCATTCAGTGATAGTCATCACTACAGAGCAATAATCATCCAGTGATAGTGATCACTACAGAGCAATAATCATCCAGTGATAGTGATCACTACAGAGCAAAATTCACCCAGTGATAGTGATCACTACAGAGCATCAATCATCCAGTGATAGTGATCACTACAGAGCAATAATCAACTAGTGATAGTGATCACTACAGAGCAATAATCATCTTGTGATAGTGATCACTACAGAGCAATAATCATCCAGTGATAGTGATCACTACAGAGCAATAATCATCCAGTGATAGTGATCACTACAGAGCAATAATCATCTAGTGATAGTGATCACAACACGAGCAATAATCATCCAGTGATAGTGATCACTACAGAGCAATACCCACCCAGTGATAGTGATCACTACAGAGCAATAATCATCTAGTGATAGTCATCACTACAGACCAATAATCATCCAGTGATAGTGATCACTACAGAGCAAAATTCACCCAGTGATAGTGATCACTACAGACCATCAATCATCCAGTGATAGTGATCACTACAGAGCAATAATCATCTAGTGATAGCGATCACTACAGAGCAATAATCATCTAGTGATAATGATCACTACAGAGCAATAATCATCCAGTGATAGTCATCACTACAGAGCAATAATCATCCAGTGATAGTGATCACTACAGAGCAATAATCATCCAGTGATAGTGATCACTACAGAGCAATAATCATGCGGTGATAGTGATCACTACAGAGCAATAATCATCCAGTGATAGTGATCACTACAGAGCAATAATCATCCAGTGATAGTGATCACTACAGAGCAATAATCATCCAGTGATAGTGATCACTACAGAGCAATAATCATCTAGTGATCGTCATCACTACAGAGCAATAATCATCCAGTGATAGTGATCACTACAGAGCAATAATCATCCAGTGATAGTGATCACTACAGAGCAATAATCATCCAGTGATAGTGATCACTACAGAGCAATAATCATCTAGTGATAGTGATCACTACAGAGCATCAATCATCTAGTGATAGTGATCACTACAGAGCAATAATCATCCAGTGATAGTGATCACTACAGAGCAATAATCATCCAGTGATAGTGATCACTACAGAGCAATAATCATCTGGTGATAGTGATCACTACAGAGCATCAATCATCCAGTGATAGTGATCACTACAGAGCAATAATCATCCAGTGATAGTGATCACTACAGAGCAATAATCATCTAGTGATCGTCATCACTACAGAGCAATAATCATCCAGTGATAGTGATCACTACAGAGTAAAATTCACCCAGTGATAGTGATCACTACAGAGCATGAATCATCCAGTGATAGTGATCACTACAGAGCAATAATCATCTAGTGATAGTGATCACTACAGAGCAATAATCATCTAGTGATAGTGATCACTACAGAGCAATAATCATCCAGTGATAGTGATCACTACAGAGCAATAATCATCCAGTGATAGTGATCACTACAGAGCAATAATCATCCAGTGATAGTGATCACTACAGAGCAATAATCATCCAGTGATAGTGATCACTACAGAGCAATAATCATCCAGCGATAGTGATCACTACAGAGCAATAATCATCCAGTGATAGTGATCACTACAGAGCAATAATCATCCAGTGATAGTGATCACTACAGAGCAATAATCATCTAGTGATAGTCATCACTACAGAGCAATAATCATCCGGTGATAGTGATCACTACAGAGCAAAATTCACCCAGTGATAGTGATCACTACAGAGCATCAATCATCCAGTGATAGTGATCACTACAGAGCAATAATCATCTGGTGATAGTGATCACTACAGAGCAATAATCATCTAGTGATAGTGATCACTACAGAGCAATAATCATTCAGTGATAGTCATCACTACAGAGCAATAATCATCCAGTGATAGTGATCACTACAGAGCAATAATCATCCAGTGATAGTGATCACTACAGAGCAATAATCATCCAGTGATAGTGATCACTACAGAGCAATAATCATCTAGTGATAGTGATCACTACAGAGCAATAATCATCCAGTGATAGTGATCACTACAGAGCAATAATCATCCAGTGATAGTGATCACTACAGAGCAATAATCATCCAGTGATAGTGATCACTACAGAGCAATAATCATCCAGTGATAGTGATCACTACAGAGCAATAATCATCCAGTGATAGTGATCACTACAGAGCAATAATCATCTAGTGATAGTCATCACTACAGAGCAATAATCATCCGGTGATAGTGATCACTACAGAGCAAAATTCACCCAGTGATAGTGATCACTACAGAGCATCAATCATCCAGTGATAGTGATCACTACAGAGCAATAATCATCTGGTGATAGTGATCACTACAGAGCAATAATCATCCAGTGATAGTGATCACTACAGAGCAATAATGATCTAGTGATAGTCATCACTACAGAGCAATAATCATCCGGTGATAGTGATCACTACAGAGCAAAATTCACCCAGTGATAGTGATCACTACAGAGCATCAATCATCCAGTGATAGTGATCACTACAGAGCAATAATCATCTGGTGATAGTGATCACTACAGAGCAATAATCATCTAGTGATAGTGATCACTACAGAGCAATAATCATCCAGTGATAGTGATCACTACAGAGCAATAATCATCCAGTGATAGTGATCACTACAGAGCAATAATCATCTAGTGATAGTGATCACTACAGAGCAATAATCATCCAGTGATAGTGATCACTACAGAGCAATAATCATCCAGTGGTAGTGATCACTACAGAGCAATAATCATCTAGTGATAGTCATCACTACAGAGCAATAATCATCCAGTGATAGTGATCACTACAGAGCAATAATCATCTAGTGATACTGATCACTACAGAGCAATAATCATCTAGTAATAGTGATCACTACAGAGCAATAATCATCTAGTGATAGTGATCACTACAGAGCAATAATCATCCAGTGATAGTGATCACTACAGAGCAATAATCATCCAGTGGTAGTGATCACTACAGAGCAATAATCATCTAGTGATAGTCATCACTACAGAGCAATAATCATCCAGTGATAGTGATCACTACAGAGCAATAATCATCCAGTGATAGTGATCACTACAGAGCAATAATCATCCAGTGATAGTGATCACTACAGAGCAATAATCATCTAGTGATAGTCATCACTACAGAGCAATAATCATCCGGTGATAGTGATCACTACAGAGCAAAATTCACCCAGTGATAGTGATCACTACAGAGCATCAATCATCCAGTGATAGTGATCACTACAGAGCAATAATCATCTGGTGATAGTGATCACTACAGAGCAATAATCATTCAGTGATAGTCATCACTACAGAGCAATAATCATCCAGTGATAGTGATCACTACAGAGCAATAATCATCCAGTGATAGTGATCACTACAGAGCAATAATCATCTAGTGATAGTGATCACTACAGAGCAATAATCATCCAGTGATAGTGATCACTACAGAGCAATAATCATCCAGTGGTAGTGACCACTACAGAGCAATAATCATCTAGTGATAGTCATCACTACAGAGCAATAATCATCCAGTGATAGTGATCACTACAGAGCAATATTCATCCAGTGATAGTGATCACTACAGAGCAATAATCATCCAGTGATAGTGATCACTACAGAGCAATAATCATCCAGTGATATTGATCACTACAGAGCAATAATCATCTAGTGATAGTGATCACTACAGAGCAATAATCATCCAGTGATAGTCATCACTACAGAGCAATAATCATCCAGTGATAGTGATCACGGTGAATCAATAGTGATACTACGTGAATGAGGGTATGTCGAAAACTCAAGGTCACACTGCCAAGGTCACACTTACATGTTGCTGCGGTCACGCTGCTGCTCAATAGCTAGTCTTAATTTCCGCCGATGGAGGGCGCTCTTGAGGCCCAAGGCAGAGCCCAGTTCGGCGTCACTCAAACCCAGCAGCACCTTGCGGTAAGAAAGCACACTACTCTAACAGGGAGTACAACAGAGCAGCAAGATACATCAGTAGCCGTCCCACCAAATACCACCAGATACCGTACTGTATGTCATAGCAGGGTATTGTAACTTTCAGTAGGTTGTTCTAACTATATAGTATTCAACATATTTAGGATATAGTAATGTCATAGTACAACGAACCTTGCCGAACATTGGTCAGTAGCCTATAATGTACCTTGCCGGATATTGGTCCGTAGTCTATAACGTAACTTGCCGTACATTGGTCAGTCGTCTATAGCGTACCTTGCCGTGCATTGGTCAGTAGTCTATAATGTACCTTGCCGTACAATTGGTCAGTAGTCTATAATGTACCTCGCCGTACATTGGTCAGTAGTCTATTGGTCAGTAGTCTATAATGTCAGTAGTCTATAGCGTACCTTGCCGTACATTGGTCAGCAGTCCATAATGTACTTTGCCGTACATTGGCCAGTATTCTATAGCATACCTTGCCGTACATTGGTCAGTAGTCTATAATGTACCGTACCGTACATTGGTCAGTAGTCTATAGCGTACCTTGCCGTACACTGGTCAGTAGTCTATACCGTACCTTGCCGCTCTTGATGTTTTCGCCGCACGCCTTGCCGTACATTGGTCAGTAGTCTATAGCGTACCTTGCCGTACATTGGTCCGTAGTTTATACCGTACCTTGCCGCTCTTGATGTTTTCGTCGCACGCCTTGCTGTACATTGGTCAGTAGTCTATAGCGTACCTTGCCGTACACTGGTCAGTAGTCTATAGCGTACCTTGCCGTACACTGGTCAGTAGTCTATACCGTACCTTGCCGCTCTTGATGTTTTCGCCGCACGCCTTGCTGTACATTGGTCAGTAGTCTATAGCGTACCTTGCCGTACATTGGTCAGTCGTCTATACCGTACCTTGCCGCTCTTGATGTTTTCGCCGCACGCCTTGCCGTACATTGGTCCGTAGTCTATACCGTACCTTGCCGCTCTTGATGTTTTCGCCGCACGCCTAATGTACATTGGTCAGTAGTCTATAGCGTACCTTGCCGTACACTGGTCAGTAGTCTATACCGTACCTTGCCGCTCTTGATGTTTTCGCCGCACACCTTGCCGTACATTGGTCCGTAGTCTATACCGTACCTTGCCGCTCTTGATGTTTTCACCGCACGCCTTGCCGTACATTGGTCAGCAGTCTATAACGTACCTTGCCGTACATTGGTCAGTAGTCTATAGCGTACCTTGCCGTACATTGGTCAGTCGTCTATACCGTACCTTGCCGCTCTTGATGTTTTCTCCGCACGCCTTGCCGTACATTGGTCAGTAGTCTATACCGTACCTTGCCGCTCTTGATGTTTTCACCGCACGCCTTGCCGTACATTGGTCAGAAGTCTATAGCGTACCTTGCCGTACATTGGTCCGTAGTCTATACCGTACCTTGCCGCTCTTGATGTTTTCGCCGCACGCCTTGCTGTACATTGGGCAGTAGTCTATAGCGTACCTTGCCGTACACTGGTCAGTAGTCTATACCGTACCTTGCCGCTCTTGATGTTTTCACCGCACGCCTTGCCGTACATTGGTCCGTAGTCTATACCGTACCTTGCCGCTCTTGATGTTTTCGCCGCACGCCTAATGTACATTGGTCAGTAGTCTATAGCGTACCTTGCCGTACACTGGTCAGTAGTCTATACCGTACCTTGCCGCTCTTGATGTTTTCGCCGCACGCCTTGCTGTACATTGGTCAGTAGTCTATAGCGTACCTTGCCGTACATTGGTCAGTCGTCTATACCGTACCTTGCCGCTCTTGATGTTTTCGCCGCACGCCTTGCCGTACATTGGTCAGTAGTCTATACCGTACCTTGCCGCTCTTGATGTTTTCGCCGCACGCCTTGCCGTACATTGGTCCGTAGTCCATACCGTACCTTGCCGCTCTTGATGTTTTCGCCGCACGCCTTGCCGTACACTGGTCAGTAGTCTATAGCGTACCTTGCCGATCTTGATGTTTTCGCCGCACGCCTTGCCGTACATTGGTCAGTAGTCTATACCGTACCTTGCCGCTCTTGATGTTTTCGCCGCACGCCTTGCCGTACATTGGTCCGTAGTCTATACCGTACCTTGCCGCTCTTGATGTTTTTGCCGCACGCCTTGCCGTACATTGGTCCGTAGTCTATACCGTACCTTGCCGCTCTTGATGTTTTTGCCGCACGCCTTGCCGTACATTGGTCCGTAGTCTATACCGTACCTTGGCGCTCTTGATGTTTTCGCCGCACGCCTTGCCGTACATTGGTCAGTAGTCTATACCGTACCTTGCCGCTCTTGATGTTTTCGCCGCACGCCTTGCCGTACATTGGTCCGTAGTCCATACCGTACCTTGCCGCTCTTGATGTTTTCGCCGCACGCCTTGCCGTACACTGGTCAGTAGTCTATAGCGTACCTTGCCGATCTTGATGTTTTCGCCGCACGCCTTGCCGTACATTGGTCAGTAGTCTATACCGTACCTTGCCGCTCTTGATGTTTTCGCCGCACGCCTTGCCGTACATTGGTCCGTAGTCTATACCGTACCTTGGCGCTCTTGATGTTTTCGCCGCACGCCTTGCCGTACACTGGTCAGTAGTCTATAGCGTACCTTGCCGCTCTTGATGTTTTCGCCGCACGCCTTGCCGTACATTGGTCAGTAGTCTATACCGTACCTTGCCGCTCTTGATGTTTTCGCCGCACGCCTTGCCGTACATTGGTCCGTAGTCTATACCGTACCTTGCCGCTCTTGATGTTTTCGCCGCACGCCTTGCCGTACATTGGTCAGTAGTCTATACCGTACCTTGCCGCTCTTGATGTTTTCGCCGCACGCCTAATGTACATTGGTCAGTAGTCTATAACGTACCTTGCCGTACACTGGTCAGTAGTCTATACCGTACCTTGCCGCTCTTGATGTTTTCACCGCACGCCTTGCCGTACATTGGTCAGCAGTCTATAACGTACCTTGCCGTACACTGGTCAGTAGTCTATAGCGTACCTTGCCGTACACTGGTCAGTAGTCTATACCGTACCTTGCCGCTTTTGATGTTTTCGGCACACGCCTTGCTGTACATTGGTCAGCAGTCTATAACGTACCTTGCCGTACACTGGTCAGTAGTCTATACCGTACCTTGCCGCTCTTGATGTTTTCGCCGCACGCCTTGCCGTACATTGGTCAGTAGTCTATAGCGTACCTTGCCGTACACTGGTCAGTAGTCTATACCGTACCTTGCCGCTCTTGATGTTTTCACCGCACGCCTTGCTGTACATTGGTCAGTAGTCTATAACGTACCTTGCCGTACACTGGTCAGTAGTCTATACCGTACCTTGCCGCTCTTGATGTTTTCACCGCACGCCTTGCCGTACATTGCTCAGCAGTCTATACCGTACCTTGCCGCTCTTGATGTTTTCGCCGCACGCCTTGCCGTACATTGGTCAGTAGTCTATACCGTACCTTGCCGCTCTTGATGTTTTCGCCGCACGCCTTGCTGTACATTGGTCAGTAGTCTATACCGTACCTTGCCGCTCTTGATGTTTTCGCCGCACGCCTTGCCGTACATTGGTCCGTAGTCTATACCGTACCTTGCCGTACACTGGTCAGTAGTCTATACCGTACCTTGCCGCTCTTGATGTATTTGCCGCACGCCTTGCCGTACATTGGTCCGTAGTCCATACCGTATCTTGCCGCTCTTGATGTTTTCACCGCACGCCTTGCCGTACATTGGTCCGTAGTCTATACCGTACCTTGCCGCTCTTGATGTTTTCGCCGCACGCCTTGCCGTACAATGGTCCGTAGTCTATACCGTACCTTGCCGCTCTTGATGTTTTCGCCGCACGCCTTGCCGTACATTGGTCAGTAGTCTATACCGTACCTTGCCGCTCTTGATGTTTTCGCCGCACGCCTTGCTGTACATTGGTCAGTAGTCTATACCGTACCGTGCCGCTCTTGATGTTTTCGCCGCACGCCTTGCCGTACATTGGTCCGTAGTCTATACCGTACCTTGCCGTACACTGGTCAGTAGTCTATACCGTACCTTGCCGCTCTTGATGTTTTCGCCGCACGCCTTGCCGTACACTGGTCAGTAGTATATAGC
This sequence comes from Arenicola marina, assembly GCA_964019135.1. Taxonomy (NCBI): domain Eukaryota; kingdom Metazoa; phylum Annelida; class Polychaeta; family Arenicolidae; genus Arenicola; species Arenicola marina. The sequence goes on from CAXHSH010000937.1 coordinate 39,681, forward strand.
GTACCTTGCCGTACATTGGTCAGTAGTCTATACCGTACCTTGCCGCTCTTGATGTTTTCGCCGCACGCCTAATGTACATTGGTCAGTAGTCTATAGCGTACCTTGCCGTACACTGGTCAGTAGTCTATACCGTACCTTGCCGCTCATGATATTTTCGCCGCACGCCTTGCCGTAGATTGGTCCGTAGTCTATACCGTACCTTGCCGCTCTTGATGTTTTCGCCGCACGCCTTGCCGTACATTGGTCAGTATTCTATACCGTACCTTGCCGCTCTTGCTGTTTTCTCCGCACGCCTTGCCTTACACTGGTCAGTAGTCTATACCGTACCTTGCCGCTCTTGATGTTTTCGCCGCACGCCTAATGTACATTGGTCAGTAGTCTATAGCGTACCTTGCCGTACACTGGTCAGTAGTCTATACCGTACCTTGCCGCTCCTGATGTTTTCGCCGCACGCCTTGCCGTACATTGGTCCGTAGTCTATACCGTACCTTGCCGCTCTTGATGTTTTCGCCGCACGCCTTGCCGTACATTGGTCAGCAGTCTATAACGTACCTTGCCGTACATTGGTCAGTAGTCTATAGCGTACCTTGCCGTACATTGGTCAGTAGTCTATAGCGTACCTTGCCGCTCTTGATGTTTTCTCCGCACGCCTTGCAGTACATTGGTCCGTAGTCTATACCGTACCTTGCCGCTCTTGATATTTTCGCCGCACGCCTTGCCGTACATTGGTCCGTAGTCTATACCGTACCTTGCCGCTCTTGATGTTTTCGCCGCACGCCTTGCCGTACATTGGTCAGTAGTCTATACCGTACCTTGCCGCTCTTGATGTTTTCTCCGCACGCCTTGCCTTACACTGGTCAGTAGTCTATACCGTACCTTGCCGCTCTTGATGTTTTCGCCGCACGCCTAATGTACATTGGTCAGTAGTCTATAGCGTACCTTGCCGTACACTGGTCAGTAGTCTATACCGTACCTTGCCGCTCTTGATGTTTTCGCCGCACGCCTTGCCGTACATTGGTCAGCAGTCTATAACGTACCTTGCCGTACATTGGTCAGTGGTCTATAGCGTACCTTGCCGCTCTTGATGTTTTCTCCGCACGCCTTGCCGTACATTGGTCCGTAGTCTATACCGTACCTTGCCGCTCTTGATGTTTTCTCCGCACGCCTTGCCGTACATTGGTCAGTAGTCTATACCGTACCTTGCCGCTCTTGATGTTTTCGCCGCACGCCTAATGTACATTGGTCAGTAGTCTATAGCGTACCTTGCCGTACACTGGTCAGTAGTCTATACCGTACCTTGCCGCTCCTGATGTTTTGGCCGCACGCCTTGCCGTACATTGGTCCGTAGTCTATACCGTACCTTGCCGCTCTTGATGTTTTCGCCGCACGCCTTGCCGTACATTGGTCAGCAGCCTATAACGTACCTTGCCGTACATTGGTCAGTAGTCTATACCGTACCTTGCCGCTCTTGATGTTTTCGCCGCACGCCTTGCCGTACATTGGTCAGCAGTCTATAACGTACCTTGCCGTACATTGGTCAGTAGTCTATAGCGTACCTTGCCGTACATTGGTCAGTAGTCTATAGCGTACCTTGCCGTACATTGGTCCGTAGTCTATACCGTACCTTGCCGCTCTTGATGTTTTCGCCGCACGCCTTGCCGTACATTGGTCAGCAGTCTATAACGTACCTTGCCGTACATTGGTCAGTAGTCTATACCGTACCTTGCCGCTCTTGATGTTTTCGCCGCACGCCTTGCCGTACATTGGTCAGCAGTCTATAACGTACCTTGCCGTACATTGGTCAGTAGTCTATAGCGTACCTTGCCGTACATTGGTCAGTAGTCTATAGCGTACCTTGCCGCTCTTGATGTTTTCGCCGCACGCCTTGCCGTACATTGGTCCGTAGTCTATACCGTACCGTGCCGCTCTTGATGTTTTCACCGCACGCCTTGCCGTACATTGGTCAGCAGTCTATAACGTACCTTGCCGTACATTGGTCAGCAGTCTATAACGTACCTTGCCGTACATTGGTCAGTAGTCTATACCGTACCTTGCCGCTCTTGATGTTTTCGCCGCACGCCTTGCCGTACATTGGTCAGCAGTCTATAACGTACCTTGCCGTACATTGGTCAGCAGTCTATAACGTACCTTGCCGTACATTGGTCAGTAGTCTATACCGTACCTTGCCGCTCTTGATGTTTTCTCCGCACGCCTTGCCGTACATTGGTCAGTAGTCTATACCGTACCTTGCCGCTCTTGATGTTTTCGCCGCACGCCTTGCCGTACATTGGTCAGCAGTCTATAACGTACCTTGCCGTACACTGATCAGTAGTCTATAGCGTACCTTGCCGTACACTGGTCAGTAGTCTATACCGTACCTTGCCGCTTTTGATGTTTTCGCCACACGCCTTGCTGTACATTGGTCAGCAGTCTATAACGTGTCTTGCCGTACACTGGTCAGTAGTCTATACCGTACCTTGCCGCTCTTGATGTTTTCGCCGCACGCCTTGCCGTACATTGGTCAGTAGTCTATAGCGTACCTTGCCGTACACTGGTCAGTAGTCTATACCGTACCTTGCCGCTCTTGATGTTTTCACCGCACGCCTTGCTGTACATTGGTCAGTAGTCTATAACGTACCTTGCCGTACACTGGTCAGTAGTCTATACCGTACCTTGCCGCTCTTGATGTTTTCACCGCACGCCTTGCCGTACATTGCTCAGCAGTCTATACCTTACCTTGCCGCTCTTGATGTTTTCGCCGCACGCCTTGCCGTACATTGGTCAGTAGTCTATACCGTACCTTGCCGCTCTTGATGTTTTCGCCGCACGCCGTGCTGTACATTGGTCAGTAGTCTATACCGTACCTTGCCGCTCTTGATGTTTTCGCCGCACGCCTTGCCGTACATTGGTCCGTAGTCTATACCGTACCTTGCCGTACACTGGTCAGTAGTCTATACCGTACCTTGCCGCTCTTGATGTATTTGCCGCACGCCTTGCCGTACATTGGTCCGTAGTCCATACCGTATCTTGCCGCTCTTGATGTTTTCACCGCACGCCTTGCCGTACATTGGTCCGTAGTCTATACCGTACCTTGCCGCTCTTGATGTTTTCGCCGCACGCCTTGCCGTACAATGGTCCGTAGTCTATACCGTAACTTGCCGCTCTTGATGTTTTCGCCGCACACCTTGCCGTACATTGGTCAGTAGTCTATACCGTACCTTGCCGCTCTTGATGTTTTCGCCGCACGCCTTGCTGTACATTGGTCAGTAGTCTATACCGTACCGTGCCGCTCTTGATGTTTTCGCCGCACGCCTTGCCGTACATTGGTCCGTAGTCTATACCGTACCTTGCCGTACACTGGTCAGTAGTCTATACCGTACCTTGCCGCTCTTGATGTTTTCGCCGCACGCCTTGACGTACACTGGTCAGTAGTCTATAGCGTACCTTGCCGTACATTGGTCAGTAGTCTATACCGTACCTTGCCGCTCTTGATGTTTTCGCCGCACGCCTAATGTACATTGGTCAGTAGTCTATAGCGTACCTTGCCGTACACTGGTCAGTAGTCTATACCGTACCTTGCCGCTCATGATATTTTCGCCGCACGCCTTGCCGTAGATTGGTCCGTAGTCTATACCGTACCTTGCCGCTCTTGATGTTTTCGCCGCACGCCTTGCCGTACATTGGTCAGTATTCTATACCGTACCTTGCCGCTCTTGATGTTTTCTCCGCACGCCTTGCCTTACACTGGTCAGTAGTCTATACCGTACCTTGCCGCTCTTGATGTTTTCGCCGCACGCCTAATGTACATTGGTCAGTAGTCTATAGCGTACCTTGCCGTACACTGGTCAGTAGTCTATACCGTACCTTGCCGCTCCTGATGTTTTCGCCGCACGCCTTGCCGTACATTGGTCCGTAGTCTATACCGTACCTTGCCGCTCTTGATGTTTTCGCCGCACGCCTTGCCGTACATTGGTCAGCAGTCTATAACGTACCTTGCCGTACATTGGTCAGTAGTCTATAGCGTACCTTGCCGTACATTGGTCAGTAGTCTATAGCGTACCTTGCCGCTCTTGATGTTTTCTCCGCACGCCTTGCAGTACATTGGTCCGTAGTCTATACCGTACCTTGCCGCTCTTGATGTTTTCGCCGCACGCCTTGCCGTACATTGGTCCGTAGTCTATACCGTACCTTGCCGCTCTTGATGTTTTCGCCGCACGCCTTGCCGTACATTGGTCACTTGTCTATACCGTACCTTGCCGCTCTTGATGTTTTCTCCGCACGCCTTGCCTTACACTGGTCAGTAGTCTATACCGTACCTTGCCGCTCTTGATGTTTTCGCCGCACGCCTAATGTACATTGGTCAGTAGTCTATAGCGTACCTTGCCGTACACTGGTCAGTAGTCTATACCGTACCTTGCCGCTCCTGATGTTTTCGCCGCACGCCTTGCCGTACATTGGTCCGTAGTCTATACCGTACCTTGCCGCTCTTGATGTTTTCGCCGCACGCCTTGCCGTACATTGGTCAGCAGTCTATAACGTACCTTGCCGTACATTGGTCAGTAGTCTATAGCGTACCTTGCCGCTCTTGATGTTTTCTCCGCACGCCTTGCCGTACATTGGTCCGTAGTCTATACCGTACCTTGCCGCTCTTGATGTTTTCTCCGCACGCCTTGCCGTACATTGGTCAGTAGTCTATACCGTACCTTGCCGCTCTTGATGTTTTCGCCGCACGCCTAATGTACATTGGTCAGTAGTCTATAGCGTACCTTGCCTTACACTGGTCAGTAGTCTATACCGTACCTTGCCGCTCCTGATGTTTTCGCCGCACGCCTTGCCGTACATTGGTCCGTAGTCTATACCGTACCTTGCCGCTCTTGATGTTTTCGCCGCACGCCTTGCCGTACATTGGTCAGCAGCCTATAACGTACCTTGCCGTACATTGGTCAGTAGTCTATACCGTACCTTGCCGCTCTTGATGTTTTCGCCGCACGCCTTGCCGTACATTGGTCAGCAGTCTATAACGTACCTTGCCGTACATTGGTCAGTAGTCTATAGCGTACCTTGCCGTACATTGGTCAGTAGTCTATAGCGTACCTTGCCGTACATTGGTCCGTAGTCTATACCGTACCTTGCCGCTCTTGATGTTTTCGCCGCACGCCTTGCCGTACATTGGTCAGCAGTCTATAACGTACCTTGCCGTACATTGGTCAGTAGTCTATACCGTACCTTGCCGCTCTTGATGTTTTCGCCGCACGCCTTGCCGTACATTGGTCAGCAGTCTATAACGTACCTTGCCGTACATTGGTCCGTAGTCTATAGCGTACCTTGCCGCTCTTGATGTTTTCGCCGCACGCCTTGCCGTACATTGGTCCGTAGTCTATACCGTACCGTGCCGCTCTTGATGTTTTCACCGCACGCCTTGCCGTACATTGGTCAGCAGTCTATAACGTACCTTGCCGTACATTGGTCAGCAGTCTATAACGTACCTTGCCGTACATTGGTCAGTAGTCTATACCGTACCTTGCCGCTCTTGATGTTTTCGCCGCACGCCTTGCCGTACATTGGTCAGCAGTCTATAACGTACCTTGCCGTACATTGGTCAGCAGTCTATAACGTACCTTGCCGTACATTGGTCAGTAGTCTATACCGTACCTTGCCGCTCTTGATGTTTTCGCCGCACGCCTTGCCGTACATTGGTCAGTAGTCTATACCGTACCTTGCCGCTCTTGATGTTTTCGCCGCACGCCTTGCCGTACATTGGTCAGCAGTCTATAACGTACCTTGCCGTATATTGGTCAGTAGTCTATAGCGTACCTTGCCGTACATTGGTCAGTAGTCTATAGCGTACCTTGCCGCTCTTGATGTTTTCGCCGCACGCCTTGCCGTACATTGGTCAGTAGTCTATAGCGTACCTTGCCGCTCTTGATGTTTTCGCCGCACGCCTTGCTGTACATTGGTCAGTAGTCTATACCGTACCTTGCCGTACATTGGTCAGTAGTCTATAGCGTACCTTGCCGTACATTGGTCCGTAGTCTATACCGTACCTTGCCGCTCTTGATGTTTTCTCCGCACGCCTTGCCGTACATTGGTCAGTAGTCTATACCGTACCTTGCCGCTCTTGATGTTTTCTCCGCACGCCTTGCCGTACATTGGTCAGTAGTCTATACCGTACCTTGCCGCTCTTGATGTTTTCGCCGCACGCCTTGCCGTACATTGGTCAGTAGTCTATACCGTACCTTGCCGCTCTTGATGTTTTGGCCGCACGCCTTGCCGTACATTGGTCAGTAGTCTATAGCGTACCTTGCCGTACACTGGTCAGTAGTCTATAGCGTACCTTGCCGCTCTTGATGTTTTCTCCGCACGCCTTGCCGTACAATGGTCAGTAGTCTATACCGTACCTTGCCGCTCTTGATGTTTTCTCCGCACGCCTTGCCGTACATTGGTCAGTAGTCTATACCGTACCTTGCCGCTCTTGATGTTTTCTCCGCACGCCTTGCAGTACATTGGTCAGTAGTCTATACCGTACCTTGCCGCTCTTGATGTTTTCTCCGCACGCCTTGCCGTACATTGGTCAGTAGTCTATACCGTACCTTGCCGCTCTTGATGTTTTCTCCGCACGCCTTGCCGTACATTGGTCCGTAGTCTATAGCGTACCTTGCCGTACATTGGTCAGTAGTCTATAGCGTACCTTGCCGCTCTTGATGTTTTCTCCGCACGCCTTGCCGTACATTGGTCAGTAGTCTATAACGTACCTTGCCGTACATTGGTCAGTAGTCTATACCGTACCTTGCCGCTCTTGATGTTTTCTCCGCACGCCTTGCCGTACATTGGTCCGTAGTCTATACCGTACCTTGCCGCTCTTGATGTTTTCTCCGCACGCCTTGCCGTACATTGGTCAGTAGTCTATATCGTACCTTGCCGCTCTTGATGTTTTCTCCGCACGCCTTGCAGTACATTGGTCAGTAGTCTATACCGTACCTTGCCGCTCTTGATGTTTTCTCCGCACGCCTTGCCGTACACTGGTCAGTAGTCTATACCGTACCTTGCCGCTCTTGATGTTTTCTCCGCACGCCTTGCCGTACATTGGTCCGTAGTCTATAGCGTACCTTGCCGTACATTGGTCAGTAGTCTATAGCGTACCTTGCCGCTCTTGATGTTTTCTCCGCACGCCTTGCAGTACATTGGTCAGTAGTCTATAGCGTACCTTGCCGTACATTGGTCAGTAGTCTATAGCGTACCTTGCCGTACATTGGTCAGTAGTCTATAGCGTACCTTGCCGCTCTTGATGTTTTCTCCGCACGCCTTGCCGTACATTGGTCAGTAGTCTATACCGTACCTTGCCGCTCTTGATGTTTTCTCCGCACGCCTTGCCGTACATTGGTCAGTAGTCTATACCGTACCTTGCCGCTCTTGATGTTTTCGCCGCACGCCTTGCCGTACATTGGTCAGTAGTCTATACCGTACCTTGCCGCTCTTGATGTTTTCGCCGCACGCCTTGCCGTACATTGGTCAGTAGTCTATACCGTACCTTGCCGCTCTTGATGTTTTCGCCGCACGCCTTGCCGTACATTGGTCAGTAGTCTATACCGTACCTTGCCGTACATTGGACAGTAGTCTATAGCGTACCTTGCCGTACACTGGTCAGTAGTCTATAGCGTACCTTGCCGCTCTTGATGTTTTCTCCGCACGCCTTGCCGTACATTGGTCCGTAGTCTATACCGTACCTTGCCGCTCTTGATGTTTTCTCCGCACGCCTTGCCGTACATTGGTCAGTAGTCTATAGCGTACCTTGCCGCTCTTGATGTTTTCGCCGCACGCCTTGCCGTACATTGGTCAGTAGTCTATAGCGTACCTTGCCGTACATTGGTCCGTAGTCTATAGCGTACTTGCCGCTCTTGATGTTTTCTCCGCACGCCTTGCCGTACATTGGTCAGTAGTCTATACCGTACCTTGCCGCTCTTGATGTTTTCTCCGCACGCCTTGCCGTACACTGGTCAGTAGTCTATACCGTACCTTGCCGCTCTTGATGTTTTCTCCGCACGCCTTGCCGTACATTGGTCAGTAGTCTATACCGTACCTTGCCGCTCTTGATGTTTTCTCCGCACGCCTAATGTACATTGGTCAGTAGTCTATACCGTACCTTGCCGCTCTTGATGTTTTCTCCGCACGCCTTGCCGTACACTGGTCAGTAGTCTATACCGTACCTTGCCGCTCTTGATGTTTTCGCCGCACGCCTTGCCGTACATTGGTCAGTAGTCTATAGCGTACCTTGCCGCTCTTGATGTTTTCGCCGCACGCCTTGCCGTACATTGGTCCGTAGTCTATACCGTACCGTGCCGCTCTTGATGTTTTCACCGCACGCCTTGCCGTACATTGGTCAGCAGTCTATAACGTACCTTGCCGTACATTGGTCAGCAGTCTATAACGTACCTTGCCGTACATTGGTCAGTAGTCTATACCGTACCTTGCCGCTCTTGATGTTTTCGCCGCACGCCTTGCCGTACATTGGTCAGCAGTCTATAACGTACCTTGCCGTACATTGGTCAGCAGTCTATAACGTACCTTGCCGTACATTGGTCAGTAGTCTATACCGTACCTTGCCGCTCTTGATGTTTTCGCCGCACGCCTTGCCGTACATTGGTCAGTAGTCTATACCGTACCTTGCCGCTCTTGATGTTTTCGCTGCACGCCTTGCCGTACATTGGTCAGCAGTCTATAACGTACCTTGCCGTATATTGGTCAGTAGTCTATAGCGTACCTTGCCGTACATTGGTCAGTAGTCTATAGCGTACCTTGCCGCTCTTGATGTTTTCGCCGCACGCCTTGCCGTACATTGGTCAGTAGTCTATAGCGTACCTTGCCGCTCTTGATGTTTTCGCCGCACGCCTTGCTGTACATTGGTCAGTAGTCTATACCGTACCTTGCCGTACATTGGTCAGTAGTCTATAGCGTACCTTGCCGTACATTGGTCCGTAGTCTATACCGTACCTTGCCGCTCTTGATGTTTTCTCCGCACGCCTTGCCGTACATTGGTCAGTAGTCTATACCGTACCTTGCCGCTCTTTATGTTTTCTCCGCACGCCTTGCCGTACATTGGTCAGTAGTCTATACCGTACCTTGCCGCTCTTGATGTTTTCGCCGCACGCCTTGCCGTACATTGGTCAGTAGTCTATACCGTACCTTGCCGCTCTTGATGTTTTCGCCGCACGCCTTGCCGTACATTGGTCAGTAGTCTATAGCGTACCTTGCCGTACACTGGTCAGTAGTCTATAGCGTACCTTGCCGCTCTTGATGTTTTCTCCGCACGCCTTGCCGTACACTGGTCAGTAGTCTATACCGTACCTTGCCGCTCTTGATGTTTTCTCCGCACGCCTTGCCGTACATTGGTCAGTAGTCTATACCGTACCTTGCCGCTCTTGATGTTTTCTCCGCACGCCTTGCAGTACATTGGTCAGTAGTCTATACCGTACCTTGCCGCTCTTGATGTTTTCTCCGCACGCCTTGCCGTACATTGGTCAGTAGTCTATACCGTACCTTGCCGCTTTTGATGTTTTCTCCGCACGCCTTGCCGTACATTGGTCCGTAGTCTATAGCGTACCTTGCCGTACATTGGTCAGTAGTCTATAGCGTACCTTGCCGCTCTTGATGTTTTCTCCGCACGCCTTGCCGTACATTGGTCAGTAGTCTATAACGTACCTTGCCGTACATTGGTCAGTAGTCTATACCGTACCTTGCCGCTCTTGATGTTTTCTCCGCACGCCTTGCCGTACATTGGTCCGTAGTCTATACCGTACCTTGCCGCTCTTGATGTTTTCGCCGCACGCCTTGCCGTACATTGGTCAGTAGTCTATACCGTACCTTGCCGCTCTTGATGTTTTCTCCGCACGCCTTGCAGTACATTGGTCAGTAGTCTATACCGTACCTTGCCGCTCTTGATGTTTTCTCCGCACGCCTTGCCGTACACTGGTCAGTAGTCTATACCGTACCTTGCCGCTCTTGATGTTTTCTCCGCACGCCTTGCCGTACATTGGTCCGTAGTCTATAGCGTACCTTGCCGTACATTGGTCAGTAGTCTATAGCGTACCTTGCCGCTCTTGATGTTTTCTCCGCACGCCTTGCAGTACATTGGTCAGTAGTCTATAGCGTACCTTGCCGTACATTGGTCAGTAGTCTATAGCGTACCTTGCCGTACATTGGTCAGTAGTCTATAGCGTACCTTGCCGCTCTTGATGTTTTCTCCGCACGCCTTGCCGTACATTGGTCAGTAGTCTATACCGTACCTTGCCGCTCTTGATGTTTTCTCCGCACGCCTTGCCGTACATTGGTCAGTAGTCTATACCGTACCTTGCCGCTCTTGATGTTTTCGCCGCACGCCTTGCCGTACATTGGTCAGTAGTCTATACCGTACCTTGCCGCTCTTGATGTTTTCGCCGCACGCCTTGCCGTACATTGGTCAGTAGTCTATACCGTACCTTGCCGCTCTTGATGTTTTCGCCGCACGCCTTGCCGTACATTGGTCAGTAGTCTATACCGTACCTTGCCGTACATTGGTCAGTAGTCTATAGCGTACCTTGCCGCTCTTGATGTTTTCTCCGCACGCCTTGCCGCACATTGGTCAGTAGTCTATACCGTACCTTGCCGCTCTTGATGTTTTCTCCGCACGCCTTGCCGTACACTGGTCAGTAGTCTATACCGTACCTTGCCGCTCTTGATGTTTTCTCCGCACGCCTTGCCGTACATTGGTCAGTAGTCTATACCGTACCTTGCCGCTCTTGATGTTTTCTCCGCACGCCTAATGTACATTGGTCAGTAGTCTATACCGTACCTTGCCGCTCTTGATGTTTTCTCCGCACGCCTTGCCGTACACTGGTCAGTAGTCTATACCGTACCTTGCCGCTCTTGATGTTTTCGCCGCACGCCTTGCCGTACATTGGTCAGTAGTCTATAGCGTACCTTGCCGCTCTTGATGTTTTCGCCGCACGCCTTGCCGTACATAGGTCAGTAGTCTATACCGTACCTTGCCGCTCTTGATGTTTTCTCCGCACGCCTTGCCGTACACTGGTCAGTAGTCTATACCGTACCTTGCCGCTCTTGATGTTTTCGCCGCACGCCTTGCCGTACATTGGTCAGTAGTCTATACCGTACCTTGCCGCTCTTGATGTTTTCTCCGCACGCCTTGCCGTACACTGGTCCGTAGTCTATACCGTACCTTGCCGCTCTTGATGTTTTCTCCGCACGCCTTGCCGTACATTGGTCCGTAGTCTATAGCGTACCTTGCCGCTCTTGATGTTTTCTCCGCACGCCTTGCCGTACATTGGTCAGTAGTCTATACCGTACCTTGCCGCTCTTGATGTTTTCTCCGCACGCCTTGCCGTACACTGGTCAGTAGTCTATACCGTATCTTGCCGCTCTTGATGTTTTCTCCGCACGCCTTGCCGTACATTGGTCCGTAGTCTATACCGTACCTTGCCGCTCTTGATGTTTTCTCCGCACGCCTTGCCGTACATTGGTCCGTAGTCTATACCGTACCTTGCCGCTCTTGATGTTTTCTCCGCACGCCTTGCCGTACACTGGTCAGTAGTCTATACCGTACCTTGCCGCTCTTGATGTTTTCTCCGCACGCCTTGCCGTACATTGGTCCGTAGTCTATAGCGTACCTTGCCGCTCTTGATGTTTTCTCCGCACGCCTTGCCGTACATTGGTCAGTAGTCTATACCGTACCTTGCCGCTCTTGATGTTTTCTCCGCACGCCTTGCCGTACACTGGTCAGTAGTCTATACCGTACCTTGCCGCTCTTGATGTTTTCTCCGCACGCCTTGCCGTACATTGGTCCGTAGTCTATACCGTACCTTGCCGCTCTTGAGGTTTTCTCCGCACGCCTTGCCGTACACTGGTCAGTAGTCTATACCGTACCTTGCCGCTCTTGATGTTTTCGCCGCACGCCTTGCCGTACATTGGTCCGTAGTCTATAGCGTACCTTGCCGCTCTTGATGTTTTCTCCGCACGCCTTGCCGTACACTGGTCAGTAGTCTATACCGTACCTTGCCGCTCTTGATGTTTTCTCCGCACGCCTTGCCGTACATTGGTCAGTAGTCTATACCGTACCTTGCCGCTCTTGATGTTTTCTCCGCACGCCTTGCCGTACATTGGTCAGTAGTCTATACCGTACCTTGCCGTACATTGGTCAGTAGTCTATAGCGTACCTTGCCGTACATTGGTCAGTAGTCTATACCGTACCTTGCCGTACATTGGTCAGTAGTCTATAGCGTACCTTGCCGTACATTGGTCAGTAGTCTATAGCGTCCCTTGCCGCTCTTGATGTTTTCGCCGCACGCCTTGCCGTACATTGGTCCGTAGTCTATAGCGTACCTTGCCGCTCTTGATGTTTTCTCCGCACGCCTTGCCGTACACTGGTCAGTAGTCTATACCGTACCTTGCCGCTCTTGATGTTTTCGCCGCACGCCTTGCCGTACATTGGTCCGTAGTCTATAGCGTACCTTGCCGCTCTTGATGTTTTCTCCGCCCGCCTTGCCGTACACTGGTCAGTAGTCTATACCGTACCTTGCCGCTCTTGATGTTTTCGCCGCACGCCTTGCCGTACATTGGTCCGTAGTCTATAGCGTACCTTGCCGCTCTTGATGTTTTCTCCGCACGCCTTGCCGTACACTGGTCAGTAGTCTATACCGTACCTTGCCGCTCTTGATGTTTTCGCCGCACGCCTTGCCGTACATTGGTCCGTAGTCTATACCGTACCTTGCCGCTCTTGATGTTTTCTCCGCACGCCTTGCCGTACACTGGTCAGTAGTCTATAGCGTACCTTGCCGCTCTTGATGTTTTCTCCGCACGCCTTGCCGTACACTGGTCAGTAGTCTATACCGTACCTTGCCGCTCTTGATGTTTTCGCCGCACGCCTTGCCGTACATTGGTCCGTAGTCTATACCGTACCTTGCCGCTCTTGATGTTTTCTCCGCACGCCTTGCCGTACACTGGTCAGTAGTCTATACCGTACCTTGCCGCTCTTGATGTTTTCGCCGCACGCCTTGCCGTACATTGGTCCGTAGTCTATACCGTACCTTGCGGCTCTTGATGTTTTCGCCGCACGCCTTGCCGTACATTGGTCCGTAGTCTATAGCGTACCTTGCCGCTCTTGATGTTTTCGCCGCACGCCTTGCCGTACACTTGTCAGTAGTCTATACCGTACCTTGCCGCTCTTGATGTTTTCGCCGCACGCCTTGCCGTACATTGGTCCGTAGTCTATACCGTACCTTGCCGCTCTTGATGTTTTCTCCGCACGCCTTGCCGTACACTGGTCAGTAGTCTATAGCGTACCTTGCCGCTCTTGATGTTTTCTCCGCACGCCTTGCCGTACACTGGTCAGTAGTCTATAGCGTACCTTGGCGCTCTTGATGTTTTCGCCGCACGCCTTGCCGTACACTGGTCAGTAGTCTATAGCGTACCTTGCCGCTCTTGATGTTTTCGCCGCACGCCTTGCCGTACATTGGTCCGTAGTCTATAGCGTACCTTGCCGCTCTTGATGTTTTCTCCGCACGCCTTGCCGTACACTGGTCAGTAGTCTATACCGTACCTTGCCGCTCTTGATGTTTTCGCCGCACGCCTTGCCGTACATTGGTCCGTAGTCTATACCGTACCTTTCCGCTCTTGATGTTTTCGCCGCACGCCTTGCCGTACATTGGTCCGTAGTCTATAGCGTACCTTGCCGCTCTTGATGTTTTCTCCGCACGCCTTGTCGTACACTGGTCAGTAGTCTATACCGTACCTTGCCGCTCTTGATGTTTTCTCCGCACGCCTTGCCGTACATTGGTCAGTAGTCTATACCGTACCTTGCCGCTCTTGATGTTTTCTCCGCACGCCTTGCCGTACATTGGTCAGTAGTCTATACCGTACCTTGCCGTACATTGGTCAGTAGTCTATAGCGTACCTTGCCGTACATTGGTCCGTAGTCTATAGCGTACCTTGCCGCTCTTGATGTTTTCGCCGCACGCCTTGCCGTACATTGGTCCGTAGTCTATAGCGTACCTTGCCGCTCTTGATGTTTTCTCCGCACGCCTTGCCGTACACTGGTCAGTAGTCTATACCGTACCTTGCCGCTCTTGATGTTTTCGCCGCACGCCTTGCCGTACATTGGTCAGTAGTCTATAGCGTACCTTGCCGCTCTTGATGTTTTCTCCGCACGCCTTGCCGTACACTGGTCAGTAGTCTATACCGTACCTTGCCGCTCTTGATGTTTTCGCCGCACGCCTTGCCGTACATTGGTCCGTAGTCTATACCGTACCTTGCCGCTCTTGATGTTTTCTCCGCACGCCTTGCCGTACACTGGTCAGTAGTCTATACCGTACCTTGCCGCTCTTGATGTTTTCGCCGCACGCCTTGCCGTACATTGGTCCGTAGTCTATACCGTACCTTGCCGCTCTTGATGTTTTCGCCGCACGCCTTGCCGTACATTGGTCCGTAGTCTATAGCGTACCTTGCCGCTCTTGATGTTTTCGCCGCACGCCTTGCCGTACACTTGTCAGTAGTCTATACCGTACCTTGCCGCTCTTGATGTTTTCGCCGCACGCCTTGCCGTACATTGGTCCGTAGTCTATACCGTACCTTGCCGCTCTTGATGTTTTCTCCGCACGCCTTGCCGTACACTGGTCAGTAGTCTATAGCGTACCTTGCCGCTCTTGATGTTTTCTCCGCACGCCTTGCCGTACACTGGTCAGTAGTCTATAGCGTACCTTGGCGCTCTTGATGTCTTCGCCGCACGCCTTGCCGTACACTGGTCAGTAGTCTATAGCGTACCTTGCCGCTCTTGATGTTTTCGCCGCACGCCTTGCCGTACATTGGTCCGTAGTCTATAGCGTACCTTGCCGCTCTTGATGTTTTCTCCGCACGCCTTGCCGTACACTGGTCAGTAGTCTATACCGTACCTTGCCGCTCTTGATGTTTTCGCCGCACGCCTTGCCGTACATTGGTCCGTAGTCTATACCGTACCTTGCCGCTCTTGATGTTTTCTCCGCACGCCTTGCCGTACACTGGTCAGCAGTCTATACCGTACCTTGCCGCTCTTGATGTTTTCGCCGCACGCCTTGCCGTACATTGGTCCGTAGTCTATAGCGTACCTTGCCGCTCTTGATGTTTTCTCCGCACGCCTTGCCGTACACTGGTCAGTAGTCTATACCGTACCTTGCCGCTCTTGATGTTTTCTCCGCACGCCTTGCCGTACATTGGTCAGTAGTCTATACCGTACCTTGCCGCTCTTGATGTTTTCTCCGCACGCCTTGCCGTACATTGGTCAGTAGTCTATACCGTACCTTGCCGTACATTGGTCAGTAGTCTATAGCGTACCTTGCCGTACATTGGTCAGTAGTCTATAGCGTACCTTGCCGCTCTTGATGTTTTCTCCGCACGCCTTGCCGTACATTGGTCAGTAGTCTATACCGTACCTTGCCGCTCTTGATGTTTTCTCCGCACGCCTTGCAGTACATTGGTCAGCAGTCTATACCGTACCTTGCCGCTCTTGATGTTTTCTCCGCACGCCTTGCCGTACATTGGTCAGTAGTCTATACCGTACCTTGCCGCTCTTGATGTTTTCGCCGCACGCCTTGCCGTACATTGGTCAGTAGTCTATACCGTACCTTGCCGCTCTTGATGTTTTCTCCGCACGCCTTGCCGTACATTGGTCAGTAGTCTATAGCGTACCTTGCCGCTCTTGATGTTTTCGCCGCACACCTAATGTACATTGGTCAGTAGTCTATACCGTACCTTGCCGCTCTTGATGTTTTCTCCGCACGCCTTGCAGTACATTGGTCAGTAGTCTATACCGTACCTTGCCGCTCTTGATGTTTTCTCCGAAAGCCTTGCCGTACATTGGTCAGTAGTCTATACCGTACCTTGCCGCTCTTGATGTTTTCTCCGCACGCCTTGCAGTACATTGGTCAGTAGTCTATACCGTACCTTGCCGCTCTTGATGTTTTCTCCGCACGCCTTGCCGTACATTGGCATGTTCATGTCGATCTCGAGCCAGGCGAGCACGTGGTGTGCCCGCCACAGGGGGGCCGCCAGGGACTGTGTCTGGGCCAGCGTGTCCAGCTTCTCCTGGTAGTTGTCCTGAGAGAGGACGCTCAGCCTGGGTGAGACGGCCATCTCGGACCCCTCTGTGGGAAGCCAGGTAGGGGGTGGGTATGACGGGACTTAGACAGACAGATGACCTGGCCATCGCCCAGAACGCCTTAACCAATGGCCGTGCAAAGCTATATACTTATTCCTCATATTGTTATTAATAGCTATAGTAACGTGATACACGAAGAAATGATCGTAGTTACACATCCAATTTTGATTTCCGGTAGTTATTAAATATTTTTTTTCAATTTATTATGCTTGTATTTGCTTTCTTCGATGCCATAATCTGACATTTTGTTTATCATAAAGAAATCCTTTATTTACTTTTTAGCGACAGCGAGAGGTGCACAATAAAGGCGAGGCAACAACGACTAAGGGAGGCAGGATGACCCCTGTGAGTGTCAGGATGACCCCTGGGAGTGTCAGGATGACCCCTGTGAGTGTCAGGATGACCCTTGTGAGTGTCAGGATGACCCCTGTCGGTGTCAGGATGACCCCTGTGAGTGTCAGGATGACCCCTGTGGGTGTCAGGATGTCCCCTGTGGGTGTCAGGATGACCCCTGGGAGTGTCAGGATGACCCCTGGGAGTGTCAGGATGACCCCTGGGAGTGTCAGGATGACCCCTGTGAGTGTCAGGATGACCCCTGGGAGTGTCAGGATGACCCCTGGGAGTGTCAGGATGACCCCTGGGAGTGTCAGGATGACCCCTGTGGGTGTCAGGATGAACCCTGTGGGTGTCAGGATGACCCCTGTGAGTGTCAGGATGACCCCTGTGGGTGTCAGGATGACCCCTGGGAGTGTCAGGATGACCCCTGTGAGTGTCAGGATGACCCCTGGGAGTGTCAGGATGACCCCTGGGAGTGTCAGGATGACCCATGTGAGTGTCAGGATGACCCCTGTGGGTGTCAGGATGACCCCTGGGAGTGTCAGGATGACCCCTGTGGGTGTCAGGATGACCCCTGTGAGTGTCAGAATGACCCCTTTGAGTGTCAGGATAACCCCTGTGGGTGTCAGGATGACCCCTGGGAGTGTCAGGATGACCCTTGGGAGTGTCAGTATGACCCCTGTGAGTGTCAGGATGACCCCTGTGGGTGTCAGGATGACCCCTGGGAGTGTCAGGATGACCCCTGTGGGTGTCAGGATGACCCCTGTGAGTGTCAGGATAACCCCTGTGGGTGTCAGGGTGACCACTGGGAGTGTCAGGATGACCATTGTGGGTGTCAGGATGACCCCTGGGAGTGTCAGGATGACCCCTGTGAGTGTCAGGATGACCCCTGTGAGTGTCAGGATGACCCCTGTGAGTGTCAGGATAACCCCTGTGAGTGTCAGGATGACCCCTGTGAGTGTCAGGATAACCCCTGTGGGTGTCAGGATGACCCCTGTGAGTGTCAGGATGACCCCTGTGAGGGTGCAGCACAAGGGAGCCATGTTCCCCGAACCCCTACTCTCTAGGGGTGCCTTAAGCCACGTGTGTGCACCAACAGGCTACACGTGACCCTGGTGGCGCGGGCGGCGGGGGTAGCAGGTACCTAGGTCCACAAAGTGCACGGTGGCGGTCCTGCGAGGGGGTATTCTCTGGCGGAACTCCGGGCAGTGCGAGGCTGAAAGACCCAGACATTTCCGCTCAATTTGCCTCACGCACTGTCCGCATTAGGTTCATTAAGTGACAGGCCTTAGGGTAAGGCACACGATTAGTAAATACGACAGTTACAGAGCACATAAAGGTCAAAGGTTGCTTATGTAAACAATGCCATGCAAGGCTAACTACCATGCAAGGTTATTACACCATAAACACAGACCAAGCACTAACAGCCATTCTGAGGGTTACTCTTAACGATAAGAAGCGCATAGTTTGGCCGACACATCACAGCCATCACTTCGAGGGCGCTCGTGGGTGTGGGGACCCACCTTCCGTTATGCTGGGGGTGGGGGTGGGGACCCATCTTCCGTTATGCTAAGGGGTGGGGACCCATCTTCCGTTATGCTGGGGATGGGGGTGGAGACCCATCTTCCGTTATGCTGGGGGTGGGGGTGGGGACCCATCTTCCGTTATGCTAAGGGGTGGGGACCCATCTTCCGTTATTCTGGGGATGGGGGTGGAGACCCATCTTCCGTTATGCTGGGGGTGGGGGTGGGGACCCATCTTCCGTTATGCTAAGGGGTGGGGACCCATCTTCCGTTATGCTGGGGATGGGGGTGGAGACCCATCTTCCGTTATGCTGGGGGTGGGGGTGGAGACCCATCTTCCGTTATGCTAAGGGGTGGGGACCCATCTTCCGTTATTCTGGGGATGGGGGTGGAGACCCATCTTCCGTTATGCTGGGGGTGGGGGTGGGGACCCATCTTCCGTTATGCTAAGGGGTGGGGACCCATCTTCCGTTATGCTGGGGATGGGGGTGGAGACCCATCTTCCGTTATGCTGGGGGTGGGGGTGGGGACCCATCTTCCGTTATGCTAAGGGGTGGGGACCCATCTTCCGTCATGCTGGGGGTGGGGATGGGGACCCATCTTCCGTTATGCTGGGGGTGGGGGTGGGGACCCATCTTCCGCTATGCTGGGGATGGGGTGGGGACCCATCTTCCGTTATGCTGGGGGGGGGACCCACCTTCCGTTATGCTGGGGGGGGAGGGGTGGGGACCCACCTTCCGGTATGCTGGGGGTGGGGGTGGGAACCCATCTTCCATTATGCTGGGGTGGGGTGGGGACCCACATTCTGTTATGCTGGGGGTGGGGGTGGGGGTGGGGACCCATCTTCCGTTATGCTGGGGGGGGGGGGGGGTGGGGTGGGGACCCACCTTCCGGTATGCTGGGGGTGGGGGTGGGAACCCATCTTCCATTATGCTGGGGTGGGGTGGGGACCCACATTCTGTTATGCTGGGGGTGGGGGTGGGGGTGGGGACCCACCTTCCGTTATGCTGGGTGGTGGGGGTGGGGACCCACCTTCCTTTTATGCTGGGGGTGGGGGTGGGAACCCATCTTCCGTTATGCTGGGGGTGGTGCTGGGAACCCACCTTCCGTTATGCTGGGGGGTGGGGAACCATCTTCAGTTATGCTGGGGGTGGGAGTGGTGACCCATCTGCCGTTATGCTGGGGGTGGGGTGGGGACCAACCTTCCGTTATGCTGGGAGGGGGGGGGGGTGGGGACCCGCCTTCCGTTATGCTGGGGGGGGGGGGGGGGGTGGGAACCCACCTTCCGTTATGCTGGGGGGGTGGGGGGTGGGGGGGGGGTCCCACCTTCCGTTATGCTGGGGGGGGGTGGGGTGGGGACCCATCTTCCGTTATGCTGGGGGGGTGGGGTGGGGACCCACCTTCCATTATGCTGGGAGGGTGGGGTGGGGACCCACCTTCTGCTATGCTGTGGGGGTGGGGTGGGGACCCACCTTCCGTTATGCTGGGGTCTGACACCGCGATAGAACGGCGGGTGCGCGGTTTGCTGAACAGCCGTGAGAGGGCGCCCGGGTTCTTGGGTCGCTTCCGGCGCAGGGCGGGGAGGTCGACGTGGTGGACGATGTCTGACGTCAGAGTCATGTGCTGACAGCCGCTGTCAGAGTGGATGTTGTCACTGGACCGGGAGGAGTCGCCCCCTGGTGACATCCGCTCCAGGCTGGAGCACAGGATCTGCTGGCTATGGGCGCTCAGGGCTGTGGGGGATAATGTTACCATAAGTGTTACCACAATGTTACCATAGTGACGGCAGTATTACCGGAGTGACGCCAGTGTTACCATAGTGACGGCCGTATTACCGGAGTGACGCCAGTGCTACTGTAGTGACCTCAGTGTTACCGCAATTAACTCAGTGTTACCGCAATTAACTCAGTGTTACCGCAGTGACCTCAGTGTTACCGTAATTAACTCAGTGTTACCACAGTGACCTCAGTGTTACCACAGTGACCTCAGTGTTACCGCAATTAACTCAGTGTTACCGCAATTAACTCAGTGTTACCGCAGTGACCTCAGTGTTACCGTAATTAACTCAGTGTTACCGCAGTGACCTCAGTGTTACCACAGTGACCTCAGTGTTACCACATTGACCTCAGTGTTACCGCAGTGACCTCAGTGTTACCACATTGACCTCAGTGTTACCGCAATTAACTCAGTGTTACCCCAATTAACTGATGCTGCTCTTAAGTGCTGCTGTTATTGATAACACAGTAACCTGGCTGTGTGTTGCTGTCATAGATAACACATTCGCCTGGCTGTGTGCTGCTGTCATAGATAACACACTCACCTGGCTGTGTGCCGCTGTCATAAATAACACACTCACCTGGCTGTGTGCTGCTGTCATAGATAACACACTCACCTGGCTGTGTGCTGCTGTCAGACTTGGTGCTGGGAGCCAGGCTCGGCGTATCATTGGTTGGGGCGTCCCCGTACGGTGACGTCATCTCATCCGCGCTCGGTGATTGGCCGTCGAGACTGGACGACTTGAGGACTGAGTCGACGGAGGCGAGACTGTTGCTCTTCAGCTGATAGGGCGAATCGCAGCGCCGGGTAGACTGTTGGGCCTGGCGGGAGACGGAAGACAGGTCCACAGGGTCAGGCTCACAAACACAACCACATACCATGACCGTGAGCACTGCTGGGTCTGGCGGGAGACGGGAGACAGGGCCACAGGGTCAGGCTCACCAACACAACCACATACCATGGCCGTGAGCACTGCTGGGTCTGGCGGGAGACGGGAGACAGGGCCACAGGGTCAGGCTCACAAACACAACCACATACCATGACCGTGAGCACTGCTGGGTCTGGCAGGAGACGGGAGACAGGGCCACAGGGTCAGACACACAAACACAACCACATACCATGACCGTGAGCACTGCTGGGTCTGGCAGGAGACGGGAGACAGGGCCACAGGGTCAGACTCACAAACACAACCACATACCATGACCGGGAGCACTGCTGGGTCTGGCGGGAGACGGGAGACAGGGCCACAGGGTCAGGCTCACAAACACAACCACATACCATGGCCGTGAGCACTGCTGGGTCTGGCGGGAGACGGGAGACAGGGCCACAGGGTCAGGCTCACAAACACAGCCACATACCATGACCGTGAGCACTGCTGGGTCTGGCGGGAGACGGGAGACAGGGCCACAGGGTCAGGCTCACAAACACAACCACATACCATGACCGTGAGCACTGCTGGGTCTGGCGGGAGACGGGAGACAGGGCCACAGGGTCAGGCTCACAAACACAACCACATACCATGACCGGGAGCACTGCTGGGTCTGGCGGGAGACGGGCGACAGGGCCACAGGGTCAGACTCACAAACACAACCACATACCATGACCGTGAGCACTGCTGGGTCTGGCGGGAGACGGGAGACAGGGCCACAGGGTCAGGCTCACAAACACAACCACATACCATGACCGGGAGCACTGCTGGGTCTGGCGGGAGACGGGAGACAGGGCCACAGGGTCAGGCTCACAAACACAACCACATACCATGACCGTGAGCACTGCTGGGTCTGGCGGGAGACGGGCGACAGGGCCACAGGGTCAGGCTCACAAACACAACGACATACCATGACCGTGAGCACTGCTGGATCTGGCGGGAGACGGGCGACAGGGCCACAGGGTCAGGCTCACAAACACAACCACATACCATGACCGGGAGCACTGCTGGGTCTGGCGGGAGACGGGCGACAGGGCCACAGGGTCAGGCTCACAAACACAACGACATACCATGACCGTGAGCACTGCTGGGTCTGGCGGGAGACGGGCGACAGGGCCACAGGGTCAGGCTCACAAACACAACCACATACCATGGCCGTGAGCACTGCTGGGTCTGGCGGGAGACGGGAGACAGGGCCACAGGGTCAGGCTCACAAACACAACCACATACCATGACCGGGAGCACTGCTGGGTCTGGCGGCACGGGAGACAGGGCCACAGGGTCAGGCTCACAAACACAACCACATACCATGGCCGTGAGCACTGCTGGGTCTGGCGGGAGACGGGAGACAGGGCCACAGGGTCAGGCTCACAAACACAACCACATACCATGACCGGGAGCACTGCTGGGTCTGGCGGGAGACGGGAGACAGGGCCACAGGGTCAGGCTCACAAACACAACCACATACCATGACCGTGAGCACTGCTGGGTCTGGCGGGAGACGGGAGACAGGGCCACAGGGTCAGGCTCACAAACACAACCACATACCATGACCGGGAGCACTGCTGGGTCTGGCGGGAGACGGGTAACAGGGCCACAGGGTCAGGCTCACAAACACAACCACATACCATGACCGGGAGCACTGCTGGGTCTGGCGGGAGACGGGAGACAGGGCCACAGGGTCAGGCTCACAAACACAACCACATACCATGACCGTGAGCACTGCTGGGTCTGGCGGGAGACGGGAGACAGGGCCACAGGGTCAGGCTCACAAACACAACCACATACCATGGCCGTGAGCGCTGCTGGGTCTGGCGGGAGACGGGAGACAGGGCCACAGGGTCAGGCTCACAAACACAACCACATACCATGACCGTGAGCACTGCTGGGTCTGGCGGGAGACGGGAGACAGGGCCACAGGGTCAGGCTCACAAACACAACCACATACCATGACCGTGAGCACTGCTGGGTCTGGCGGGAGACGGGAGACAGGGCCACAGGGTCAGGCTCACAAACACAACCACATACCATGACCGGGAGCACTGCTGGGTCTGGCGGGAGACGGGAGACAGGGCCACGGGGTCAGGCTCACAAACACAACCACATACCATGACCGTGAGCATTGCTGGGTCTGGCGGGAGACGGGAGACAGGGCCACAGGGTCAGGCTCACAAACACAACCACATACCATGACCGTGAGCACTGCTGGGTCTGGCGGGAGACGGGAGACAGGGCCACAGGGTCAGGCTCACAAACACAACCACATACCATGACCGGGAGCACTGCTGGGTCTGGCGGGAGACGGGAGACAGGGCCACAGGGTCAGGCTCACAAACACAACCACATACCATGACCGGGAGCACTGCTGGGTCTGGCGGGAGACGGGAGACAGGGCCACAGGGTCAGGCTCACAAACACAACCACATACCATGACCGTGAGCACTGCTGGGTCTGGCGGGAGACGGGAGACAGGGCCACAGGGTCAGGCTCACAAACACAACCACATACCATGGCCGTGAGCGCTGCTGGGTCTGGCGGGAGACGGGAGACAGGGCCACAGGGTCAGGCTCACAAACACAACCACATACCATGACCGTGAGCACTGCTGGGTCTGGCGGGAGACGGGAGACAGAGCCACAGGGTCAGGCTCACAAACACAACCACATACCATGGCCGTGAGCGCTGCTGGGTCTGGCGGGAGACGGGAGACAGGGCCACAGGGTCAGGCTCACAAACACAACCACATACCATGGCCGTGAGCACTGCTGGGTCTGGCGGCACGGGAGACAGGGCCACAGGGTCAGGCTCACAAACACAACCACATACCATGGCCGTGAGCACTGCTGGGTCTGGCGGGAGACGGGAGACAGGGCCACAGGGTCAGACTCACAAACACAACCACATACCATGACCGTGAGCACTGCTGGGTCTGGCGGGAGACGGGAGACAGGGCCACAGGGTCAGGCTCACAAACACAACCACATACCATGGCCGTGAGCGCTGCTGGGTCTGGCGGGAGACGGGAGACAGGGCCACAGGGTCAGGCTCACAAACACAACCACATACCATGGCCGTGAGCACTGCTGGGTCTGGCGGCACGGGAGACAGGGCCACAGGGTCAGGCTCACAAACACAACCACATACCATGACCGGGAGCGCTGCTGGGTCTGGCGGGAGACGGGCG
This sequence comes from Arenicola marina, assembly GCA_964019135.1. Taxonomy (NCBI): domain Eukaryota; kingdom Metazoa; phylum Annelida; class Polychaeta; family Arenicolidae; genus Arenicola; species Arenicola marina. The sequence goes on from CAXHSH010000937.1 coordinate 63,602, forward strand.
ACAGGGCCACAGGGTCAGGCTCACAAACACAACCACATACCATGGCCGTGAGCACTGCTGGGTGTGGCGGGAGACGGGAGACAGGGCCACAGGGTCAGGCTCACAAACACAACCACATACCATGACCGTGAGCACTGCTGGGTCTGGCGGAAGACGGGAGACAGGGCCACAGGGTCAGGCTCACAAACACAACCACATACCATGGCCGTGAGCACTGCTGGGTCTGGCGGGAGACGGGAGACAGGTCCACAGGGTCAGACTCACAAACACAACCACATACCATTACCGGGAGCGCTGCTGGGTCTGGCAGGAGACGGGAGACAGGGCAACAGGGTCAGGCTCACAAACACAACCACATACCATGACCGTGAGCACTGCTGGGTCTGGCGGGAGACGGGAGACAGGGCCACAGGGTCAGACTCACAAACACAACCACATACCATGACCGGGAGCACTGCTGGGTCTGGCGGGAGACGGGAGACAGGGCCACAGGGTCAGGCTCACAAACACAACCACATACCATGACCGTGAGCACTGCTGGGTCTGGCGGGAGACGGGAGACAGGGCCACAGGGTCAGGCTCACAAACACAACCACATACCATGACCGGGAGCACTGCTGGGTCTGGCGGGAGACGGGCGACAGGGCCACAGGGTCAGACTCACAAACACAACCACATACCATGACCGTGAGCACTGCTGGGTCTGGCGGGAGACGGGAGACAGGGCCACAGGGTCAGGCTCACAAACACAACCACATACCATGACCGGGAGCACTGCTGGGTCTGGCGGGAGACGGGAGACAGGGCCACAGGGTCAGGCTCACAAACACAACCACATACCATGACCGTGAGCACTGCTGGGTCTGGCGGGAGACGGGCGACAGGGCCACAGGGTCAGGCTCACAAACACAACGACATACCATGACCGTGAGCACTGCTGGGTCTGGCGGGAGACGGGCGACAGGGCCACAGGGTCAGGCTCACAAACACAACCACATACCATGACCGGGAGCACTGCTGGGTCTGGCGGGAGACGGGCGACAGGGCCACAGGGTCAGGCTCACAAACACAACGACATACCATGACCGTGAGCACTGCTGGGTCTGGCGGGAGACGGGCGACAGGGCCACAGGGTCAGGCTCACAAACACAACCACATACCATGGCCGTGAGCACTGCTGGGTCTGGCGGGAGACGGGAGACAGGGCCACAGGGTCAGGCTCACAAACACAACCACATACCATGACCGGGAGCACTGCTGGGTCTGGCGGCACGGGAGACAGGGCCACAGGGTCAGGCTCACAAACACAACCACATACCATGGCCGTGAGCACTGCTGGGTCTGGCGGGAGACGGGAGACAGGGCCACAGGGTCAGGCTCACAAACACAACCACATACCATGACCGGGAGCACTGCTGGGTCTGGCGGGAGACGGGAGACAGGGCCACAGGGTCAGGCTCACAAACACAACCACATACCATGACCGTGAGCACTGCTGGGTCTGGCGGGAGACGGGAGACAGGGCCACAGGGTCAGGCTCACAAACACAACCACATACCATGACCGGGAGCACTGCTGGGTCTGGCGGGAGACGGGCGACAGGGCCACAGGGTCAGACTCACAAACACAACCACATACCATGACCGTGAGCACTGCTGGGTCTGGCGGGAGACGGGAGACAGGGCCACAGGGTCAGGCTCACAAACACAACCACATACCATGACCGTGAGCACTGCTGGGTCTGGCGGGAGACGGGAGACAGGGCCACAGGGTCAGGCTCACAAACACAACCACATACCATGACCGTAAGCACTGCTGGGTCTGGCGGGAGACGGGAGACAGGGCCACAGGGTCAGGCTCACAAACACAACCACATACCATGGCCGTGAGCACTGCTGGGTCTGGCAGGAGACGGGAGACAGGGCCACAGGGTCAGGCTCACAAACACAGCCACATACCATGACCGTGAGCACTGCTGGGTCTGGCAGGAGACGGGAGACAGGGCCACAGGGTCAGGCTCACAAACACAACCACATACCATGACCGTAAGCACTGCTGGGTCTGGCGGGAGACGGGAGACAGGGCCACAGGGTCAGGCTCACAAACACAACCACATACCATGGCCGTGAGCACTGCTGGGTCTGGCGGGAGACGGGAGACAGGGCCACAGGGTCAGGCTCACAAACACAACCACATACCATGGCCGGGAGCACTGCTGGGTCTGGCAGGAGACGGGAGACAGGGCCACAGGGTCAGGCTCACAAAAACAACCACATACCATGACCGGGAGCGCTGCTGGGTCTGGCGGGAGACGGGAGACAGGGCCACAGGGTCAGGCTCACAAACAGAACCACATACCATGACCGGGAGCACTGCTGGGTCTGGCGGCACGGGAGACAGGGCCACAGGGTCAGGCTCACAAACACAACCACATACCATGGCGGTGAGCACTGCTGGGTCTGGCGGGAGACGGGAGACAGGGCCACAGGGTTAGGCTCACAAACACAACCACATACCATGGCCGTGAGCACTGCTGGGTCTGGCAGGAGACGGGAGACAGGGCCACAGGGTCAGGCTCACAAACACAACCACATACCATGACCGTGAGCACTGCTGGGTCTGGCGGGAGACGGGAGACAGGGCCACAGGGTCAGGCTCACAAACACAACCACATACCATGGCCGTGAGCACTGCTGGGTCTGGCGGCACGGGAGACAGGGCCACAGGGTCAGGCTCACAAACAAAACCACATACCATGGCCGTGAGCACTGCTGGGTCTGGCGGGAGACGGGAGACAGGGCCACAGGGTCAGGCTCACAAACACAACCACATACCATGACCGTAAGCACTGCTGGGTCTGGCGGGAGACGGGAGACAGGGCCACAGGGTCAGGCTCACAAACACAACCACATACCATGACCGTAAGCACTGCTGGGTCTGGCGGGAGACGGGAGACAGGGCCACAGGGTCAGGCTCACAAACACAACCACATACCATGGCCGTGAGCACTGCTGGGTCTGGCAGGAGACGGGAGACAGGGCCACAGGGTCAGGCTCACAAACACAACCACATACCATGACCGTGAGCACTGCTGGGTCTGGCGGGAGACGGGAGACAGGGCCACAGGGTCAGGCTCACAAACACAACCACATACCATGACCGTGAGCACTGCTGGGTCTGGCAGGAGACGGGAGACAGGGCCACAGGGTCAGGCTCACAAACACAACCACATACCATGGTCGTGAGCACTGCTGGGTCTGGCGGCACGGGAGACAGGGCCACAGGGTCAGGCTCACAAACACAACCACATACCATGACCGGGAGCACTGCTGGGTCTGGCGGGAGACGGGAGACAGGGCCACAGGGTCAGGCTCACAAACACAACCACATACCATGACCGGGAGCACTGCTGGGTCTGGCGGGAGACGGGAGACAGGGCCACAGGGTCAGGCTCACAAACACAACCACATACCATGGCCGTGAGCACTGCTGGGTCTGGCGGGAGACGGGAGACAGGGCCACAGGGTCAGGCTCACAAACACAACCACATACCATGACCGGGAGCACTGCTGGGTCTGGCGGGAGACGGGAGACAGGGCCACAGGGTCAGGCTCACAAACACAACCACATACCATGACCGTGAGCACTGCTGGGTCTGGCGGGAGACGGGAGACAGGGCCACAGGGTCAGGCTCACAAACACAACCGCATACCATGACCGGGAGCACTGCTGGGTCTGGCGGGAGACGGGAGACAGGGCCACAGGGTCAGGCTCACAAACACAACCACATACCATGACCGTGAGCACTGCTGGGTCTGGCGGGAGACGGGAGACAGGGCCACAGGGTCAGGCTCACAAGCACAACCACATACCATGGCCGTGAGCACTGCTGGGTCTGGCAGGAGACGGGAGACAGGGCCACAGGGTCAGGCTCACAAACACAACCACATACCATGACCGTGAGCACTGCTGGGTCAGGCGGGAGACGGGAGACAGGGCCACAGGGTCAGGCTCACAAACACAACCACATACCATGACCGTGAGCACTGCTGGGTCTGGCAGGAGACGGGAGACAGGGCCACAGGGTCAGGCTCACAAACACAACCACATACCATGGCCGTGAGCACTGCTGGGTCTGGCAGGAGACGGGAGACAGGGCCACAGGGTCAGGCTCACAAACACAACCACATACCATGACCGGGAGCACTGCTAGGTCTGGCGGCACGGGAGACAGGGCCACAGGGTCAGGCTCACAAACACAACCACATACCATGACCGTGAGCACTGCTGGGTCTGGCGGGAGACGGGAGACAGGGCCACAGGGTCAGGCTCACAAACACAACCACATACCATGACCGGGAGCACTGCTGGGTCTGGCGGGAGACGGGAGACAGGGCCACAGGGTCAGGCTCACAAACACAACCACATACCATGACCGGGAGCACTGCTGGGTCTGGCGGGAGACGGGAGACAGGGCCACAGGGTCAGGCTCACAAACACAACCGCATACCATGACCGGGAGCACTGCTGGGTCTGGCGGGAGACGGGAGACAGGGCCACAGGGTCAGGCTCACAAACACAACCACATACCATGACCGGGAGCACTGCTGGGTCTGGCGGGAGACGGGAGACAGGGCCACAGGGTCAGGCTCACAAACACAACCACATACCATGACCGGGAGCACTGCTGGGTCTGGCGGGAGACGGGAGACAGGGCCACAGGGTCAGGCTCACAAACACAACCACATACCATGGCCGTGAGCACTGCTGGGTCTGGCGGGAGACGGGAGACAGGGCCACAGGGTCAGGCTCACAAACACAACCACATACCATGACCGGGAGCACTGCTGGGTCTGGCGGGAGACGGGAGACAGGGCCACAGGGTCAGGCTCACAAACACAACCACATACCATGGCCGTGAGCACTGCTGGGTGTGGCGGGAGACGGGAGACAGCGCCACAGGGTCAGGCTCACAAACACAACCACATACCATGACCGGGAGCACTGCTGGGTCTGGCGGGAGACGGGAGACAGGGCCACAGGGTCAGGCTCACAAACACAACCACATACCATGACCGGGAGCACTGCTGGGTCTGGCAGGAGACGGGGGACAGGGCCACAGGGTCAGGCTCACAAACACAACCACATACCATGACCGGGAGCACTGCTGGGTCTGGCGGGAGACGGGAGACAGGGCCACAGGGTCAGGCTCACAAACACAACCACATACCATGACCGGGAGCACTGCTGGGTCTGGCGGGAGACGGGAGACAGGGCCACAGGGTCAGGCTCACAAACACAACCACATACCATGACCGGGAGCACTGCTGGGTCTGGCGGGAGACGGGAGACAGGGCCACAGGGTCAGGCTCACAAACACAACCACATACCGTGACCGGGAGCACTGCTGGGTCTGGCGGGAGACGGGAGACAGGGCCACAGGGTCAGGCTCACAAACACAACCACATACCATGGCCGTGAGTACTGCTGGGTCTGGCGGGAGACGGGAGACAGGGCCACAGGGTCAGGCTCACAAACACAACCACATACCATGACCGGGAGCACTGCTGGGTGTGGCGGGAGACGGGAGACAGGGCCACAGGGTCAGGCTCACAAACACAACCACATACCATGACCTTGAGCACTGCTGGGTCTGGCAGGAGACGGGAGACAGGGCCACAGGGTCAGACTCACAAACACAGCCACATACCATGGCCGGGAGCACTGCTGGGTCTGGCAGGAGACGGGAGACAGGGCCACAGGGTCAGGCTCACAAACACAACCACATACCATGGCCGGGAGCACTGCTGGGTCTGGCGGGAGACGGGAGACAGGGCCACAGGGTCAGGCTCACAAACACAACCACATACCATGACCGGGAGCACTGCTGGGTCTGGCGGGAGACGGGAGACAGGACCACAGGGTCGGGCTCACAAACACAACCACATACCATGGCCGTGAGCACTGCTGGGTCTGGCAGGAGACGGGAGACAGGGCCACAGGGTCAGGCTCACAAACACAACCACATACCATGGCCGTGAGCACTGCTGGGTCTGGCGGGAGACGGGGGACAGGGCCACAGGGTCAGGCTCACAAACACAACCACATACCATGACCGTGAGCACTGCTGGGTCTGGCGGGAGACGGGAGACAGGGCCACAGGGTCAGGCTCACAAACACAACCACATACCATGACCGGGAGCACTGCTGGGTCTGGCGGCACGGGAGACAGGGCCACAGGGTCAGACTCACAAACACAACCACATACCATGACCGTGAGCGCTGCTGGGTCTGGCGGGAGACGGGAGACAGGGCCACAGGGTCAGGCTCACAAACACAACCACATACCATGACCGGGAGCACTGCTGGGTCTGGCGGGAGACGGGAGACAGGGCCACAGGGTCAGGCTCACAAACACAACCACATACCATGGCCGTGAGCACTGCTGGGTCTGGCGGGAGACGGGAGACAGGGCCACAGGGTCAGGCTCACAAACACAACCACATACCATGACCGTGAGCACTGCTGGGTCTGGCGGGAGACGGGAGACAGGGCCACAGGGTCAGGCTCACAAACACAACCACATACCATGGCCGTGAGCACTGCTGGGTCTGGCGGGAGACGGGAGACAGGGCCACAGGGTCAGGCTCACAAACACAACCACATACCATGGCCGGGAGCACTGCTGGGTCTGGCGGGAGACGGGAGACAGGGCCACAGGGTCAGACTCACAAACACAGCCACATACCATGACCGGGAGCACTGCTGGGTCTGGCGGGAGACGGAAGGGCGATTGAGGCAATTAATACTTTACAACTTTGATAATTGCATCAAAGATTTGTGTTTATAAACGCTTTATAAAGATTCATGTCGCGAACAATATTAAATCCTCACTGAATCAAGTTGTTTCCACAAACACTGCTTGGCTTTTGTACGGCTGTCCCGATCAGAATGCGCTCTAGACCCACCTCTCACCTCCCCCCTTTCTCCCTCCCCCTCCCCAACCGGAGCCTGCAGGTGGCAACCCATGAAGCGCACCATTGTCAGCGGCGCTTTATCACCCACAGTGACCTCTGACCTCTGACCCCGAGGCACGCCCCGACCGCGGCCGGCGCTTTATCACCCACAGTGACCTCTGACCTCTGACCCTGAGGCACGCCCCGACCGCGGCCGGCGCGCCGCTGGAGGTCGCCATGAGAACGAGGCGCTCGGGGGGGAATGGCACATTACATCTCCATCAGGCAGCCCTTTGGGTAAGGGGGGGGGAGTGGGTACTGGAGGGGAGGCACAGTGACTCCCCCCTCCCGTTCCTGCCCTTTCATCCCGCCCCATGCTGTCCCTGTCCCCAGGCGCCGCTCACAATAAGAGCGGAAGGAGACGGTTCAGTGCGCGTGCACCTCCTCCCCTAACTACCCATGACGTCACTGAACAAGCAATAGACAACCATATGAACGCCTAATGACGCTTCAAACACGGGCCTCAAGCTTGAATTTTTGCATCAACGTAAGTCAGAGAACCGCGGAGACCACCTGTCAATCGAGCTATGGGCAAGTGGGGGGGGGGGGGCAGGTTAGAGGTGTCCCTACCCCTGTCAGCTGGCCACAGATGGGGCTCCGTACCCCTGTCAGCTGGCCACAGATGGGGTTCCCTACCCCTGTCAGCTGGCCACAGATGGGGCTCCCTACCCCTGTCAGCGGGCCACAGATGGGGCTCCCTACCCCTGTCAGAGGGCCACAGATGAGGCTCCCCACCCCTGTCAGCGGGCCACAGATGAGGCTCCCTACCCCTGTCAGCGGGCCCCAGGTGGGGCTCCCTACCCCTGTCAGCTGGCCACCGATGAGGCTCCCTACCCCTGTCAGCGGGCCACAGATGGGGCTCCCTACCCCTGTCAGCTGGCCACAGATGGGGCTCCCTACCCCTGTCAGCTGGCCACAGATGGGGCTCCCTACCCCTGTCAGCGGGCCACAGATGAGGCTCCCTACCCCTGTCAGCGGGCCACAGATGAGGCTCCCTACCCCTGTCAGCTGGCCACCGATGAGGCTCCCTACCCCTGTCAGCTGGCCACCGATGGGGCTCCCTACCCCTGTCAGCGGGCCACAGATGGGGCTCCCTACCCCTGTCAGCTGGCCACAGATGGGGCTCCCTACCCCTGTCAGCTGGCCACAGATGGGGCTCCCTACCCCTGTCAGCGGGCCACCGATGGGGCTCCCTACCCCTGTCAGCGGGCCACAGATGGGGCTCCCTACCCCTGTCAGCTGGCCACAGATGGGGCTCCCTACCCCTGTCAGCTGGCCACAGATGGGGCTCCCTACCCCTGTCAGCGGGCCACAGATGAGGCTCCCTACCCCTGTCAGCGGGCCACAGATGAGGCTCCCTACCCCTGTCAGCTGGCCACCGATGAGGCTCCCTACCCCTGTCAGCTGGCCACGGATGGGGCTCCCTACCCCTGTCAGCTGGCCACCGATGAGAGTCCCTACCCCTGTCAGCGGGCCACAAATGGGGCTCCCTCCCCCTGTCAGCGGGCCACCGATGAGGCTCCCTACCCCTGTCAGCGGGCCACAGATGACGCTCCCTAACCCTGTCAGCTGGCCACAGATGAGGCTCCCTCCCCCTGTCAGCGGGCCACAGATGGGGCTCCCTACCCCTGTCAGCGGGCCACCGATGAGGCTCCCTACCCCTGTCAGCGCGCCACAGATGAGGCTCCCTACCCCTGTCAGCTGGCCACAGATGGGGCTCCCTCCCCCTGTCAGCGGGCCACAGATGAGGCTCCCTACCCCTGTCAGCGGGCCACCGATGAGGCCACCTACCCCTGTCAGCGGGCCACAGATGAGGCTTCCTCCCCCTGTCAGCGGGCCACAGATGGGGCTCCCTCCCCCTGTCAGCGGGCCACAGATGAGACTCCCTCCCCCTGTCAGCTGGCCACAGATGAGGCTCCCTACCCCTGTCAGCGGCCCACAGATGGGGCTCCCTCCCCCTGTCAGCGGGCCACAGATGAGGCTCCCTACCCCTGTCAGCGGGCCACAGATGAGGCTCCCTACCCCTGTCAGCTGGCCACAGATGAGGCTCCCTACCCCTGTCAGCTGGCCACCGATGAGGCCCCCTACCCCTGTCAGCGGGCCACAGATGAGGCTCCCTACCCCTGTCAGCAGGCCACAGATGAGGCTCCCTCCCCCTGTCAGCGGGCCACAGATGGGGCTCCCTACCCCTGTCAGCTAGCCACAGATGAGGCTCCCTACCCCTGTCAGCTGGCCACCGATGAGAGTCCCTACCCCTGTCAGCGGGCCACAGATGGGGCTCCCTCGCCCTGTCAGCGGGACACAGATGGGGCTCCCTACCCCTGTCAGCGGGCCACCGATGAGGCTCCCTACCCCTGTCAGCGCGCCACAGATGAGGCTCCCTAACCCTGTCAGCTGGCCACAGATGGGGCTCCCTTCCCCTGTCAGCGGGCCACAGATGAGGCTCCCTACCCATGTCAGCGGGCCACCGATGACGCCCCCTACCCCTGTCAGCGGGCCACAGATGAGGCTCCCTACCCATGTCAGCGGGCCACAGATGAGGCTCTCTACCCCTGTCAGCGGGCCACAGATGGGGCTCCCTACCCCTGTCAGCTGGCCACCGATGAGGGTCCCTACCCCTGTCAGCGGGCCTCAGATGGGGCTTCCTCCCCCTGTCAGCGGGCCACAGATGGGGCTCCCTACCCCTGTCGGCTGGCCACAGATGGGGCTCCCTACCCCTTTCAGCTGGCCACAGATGAGACTCCCTCCCCCTGTCAGCGGGCCACAGATGGGGCTCCCTACCCCTGTCAGCGGGCCACCGATGAGGCTCCCTACCCCTGTCAGCGCGCCACAGATGAGGCTCCCTAACCCTGTCAGCTGGCCACAGATGGGGCTCCCTTCCCCTGTCAGCGGGCCACAGATGGGGCTCCCTACCCCTGTCAGCGGGCCACCGATGAGGCTCCCTACCCCTGTCAGCGCGCCACAGATGAGGCTCCCTAACCCTGTCAGCTGGCCACAGATGGGGCTCCCTTCCCCTGTCAGCGGGCCACAGATGAGGCTCCCTACCCCTGTCAGCGGGCCACCGATGACGCCCCCTACCCCTGTCAGCGGGCCACAGATGAGGCTCCCTACCCATGTCAGCGGGCCACAGATGAGGCTCTCTACCCCTGTCAGCGGGCCACAGATGGGGCTCCCTACCCCTGTCAGCTGGCCACCGATGAGGGTCCCTACCCCTGTCAGCGGGCCTCAGATGGGGCTTCCTCCCCCTGTCAGCGGGCCACAGATGGGGCTCCCTACCCCTGTCGGCTGGCCACAGATGGGGCTCCCTACCCCTGTCAGCTGGCCACAGATGGGGCTCCCTACCCCTGTCAGAGGGCCACAGATGGGGCTCCCTACCCCTGTCAGCTGGCCACAGATGAGGCTCCGTACCCCTGTCAGCTGGCCACAGATGAGGCTCCCTACCCCTGTCAGCTGGCCACCGATAAGAGTCCCTACCCCTGTCAGCTGGCCACCGATGAGGCTCCCTACCCCTGTCAGCGGGCCACAGATGGGGCTCCCTACCCCTGTCAGCTGGCCACAGATGGGGCTCCCTACCCCTGTCAGCTGGCCACAGATGGGGCTCCCTACCCCTGTCAGCGGGCCACAGATGAGGCTCCCTACCCCTGTCAGCGGGCCACAGATGAGGCTCCCTACCCCTGTCAGCTGGCCACCGATGAGGCTCCCTACCCCTGTCAGCTGGCCACCGATGGGGCTCCCTACCCCTGTCAGCGGGCCACAGATGGGGCTCCCTACCCCTGTCAGCTGGCCACAGATGGGGCTCCCTACCCCTGTCAGCTGGCCACACATGGGGCTCCCTACCCCTGTCAGCGGGCCACCGATGGGGCTCCCTACCCCTGTCAGCGGGCCACAGATGGGGCTCCCTACCCCTGTCAGCTGGCCACAGATGGGGCTCCCTACCCCTGTCAGCTGGCCACAGATGGGGCTCCCTACCCCTGTCAGCGGGCCACAGATGAGGCTCCCTACCCCTGTCAGCGGGCCACAGATGAGGCTCCCTACCCCTGTCAGCTGGCCACCGATGAGGCTCCCTACCCCTGTCAGCTGGCCACGGATGGGGCTCCCTACCCCTGTCAGCTGGCCACCGATGAGAGTCCCTACCCCTGTCAGCGGGCCACAAATGGGGCTCCCTCCCCCTGTCAGCGGGCCACCGATGAGGCTCCCTACCCCTGTCAGCGGGCCACAGATGAGGCTCCCTACCCCTGTCAGCTGGCCACAGATGAGACTCCCTCCCCCTGTCAGCGGGCCACAGATGGGGCTCCCTACCCCTGTCAGCGGGCCACCGATGAGGCTCCCTACCCCTGTCAGCGCGCCACAGATGAGGCTCCCTACCCCTGTCAGCTGGCCACAGATGGGGCTCCCTCCCCCTGTCAGCGGGCCACAGATGAGGCTCCCTACCCCTGTCAGCGGGCCACCGATGAGGCCCCCTACCCCTGTCAGCGGGCCACAGATGAGGCTTCCTCCCCCTGTCAGCGGGCCACAGATGGGGCTCCCTCCCCCTGTCAGCGGGCCACAGATGAGACTCCCTCCCCCTGTCAGCTGGCCACAGATGAGGCTCCCTACCCCTGTCAGCGGCCCACAGATGGGGCTCCTTCCCCCTGTCAGCGGGCCACAGATGAGGCTCCCTACCCCTGTCAGCGGGCCACAGATGAGGCTCCCTACCCCTGTCAGCTGGCCACAGATGAGGCTCCCTACCCCTGTCAGCTGGCCACCGATGAGGCCCCCTACCCCTGTCAGCGGGCCACAGATGAGGCTCCCTACCCCTGTCAGCAGGCCACAGATGAGGCTCCCTCCCCCTGTCAGCGGGCCACAGATGGGGCTCCCTACCCCTGTCAGCTAGCCACAGAAGAGGCTCCCTACCCCTGTCAGCTGGCCACCGATGAGAGTCCCTACCCCTGTCAGCGGGCCACAGATGGGGCTCCCTCGCCCTGTCAGCGGGACACCGATGAGGCTCCCTACCCCTGTCAGCGGGCCACAGATGAGGCTCCCTACCCCTTTCAGCTGGCCACAGATGAGACTCCCTCCCCCTGTCAGCGGGCCACAGATGGGGCTCCCTACCCCTGTCAGCGGGCCACCGATGAGGCTCCCTACCCCTGTCAGCGCGCCACAGATGAGGCTCCCTAACCCTGTCAGCTGGCCACAGATGGGGCTCCCTTCCCCTGTCAGCGGGCCACAGATGAGGCTCCCTACCCCTGTCAGCGGGCCACCGATGACGCCCCCTACCCCTGTCAGCGGGCCACAGATGAGGCTCCCTACCCATGTCAGCGGGCCACAGATGAGGCTCTCTACCCCTGTCAGCGGGCCACAGATGGGGCTCCCTACCCCTGTCAGCTGGCCACCGATGAGGGTCCCTACCCCTGTCAGCGGGCCTGAGATGGGGCTTCCTCCCCCTGTCAGCGGGCCTCAGATGGGGCTCCCTACCCCTGTCAGCGGGCCACAGATGAGGCTCCCTACCCCTGTCAGCGGGCCACAGATGAGGCTCCCTACCCATGTCAGCGGGCCACAGATGAGGTTCTCTACCCCTGTCAGCGGGCCACAGATGGGGCTCCCTGCCCCTGTCGGCTGGCCACAGATGGGGCTCCCTACCCCTGTCAGCTGGCCACAGATGGGGCTCCCTACCCCTGTCAGAGGGCCACAGATGGGGCTCCCTACCCCTGTCAGCTGGCCACAGATGAGGCTCCCTACCCCTGTCAGCTGGCCACAGATGAGGCTCCCTACCCCTGTCAGCTGGCCACCGATAAGAGTCCCTACCCCTGTCAGCTGGCCACAGATGAGGCTCCCTCCCCCTGTCAGCGGGCCACCGATGAGGCTCCCTACCCCTGTCAGCGGGCCACAGATGAGGTTCCCTACCCCTGTCAGCGGGCCACAGATGGGGCTCCCTACCCCTGTCAGCGGGCCACAGATGGGGCTCCCTACCCCTGTCAGCTAGCCACAGATGAGGCTCCCTCCCCCTGTCAGCGGGCCACAGATGAGACTCCCTCCCCCTGTCAGCTGGCCACAGATGAGGCTCCCTACCCCTGTCAGCGGCCCACAGATGGGGCTCCCTCCCCCTGTTAGCGGGCCACAGATGAGGCTCCCTACCCCTGTCAGCTGGCCACAGATGAGGCTCCCTACCCCTGTCAGCTGGCCACAGATGAGGCTCCCTCGCCCTGTCAGCTGGCCACCGATGAGGCCCCCTACCCCTGTCAGCGGGCCACAGATGAGGCTCCCTACCCCTGTCAGCGGGCCACAGATGAGGCTCCCTCCCCCTGTCAGCGGGCCACAGATGGGGCTCCCTACCCCTGTCAGCTAGCCACAGATGAGGCTCCCTACCCCTGTCAGCTGGCCATCGATGAGAGTCCCTACCCCTGTCAGCGGGCCACAGATGGGGCTCCCTCGCCCTGTCAGCGGGACACCGATGAGGCTCCCTACCCCTGTCAGCGGGTCACAGATGACGCTCCCTACCCCTGTCAGCTGGCCACAAATGAGACTCCCTCCCCCTGTCAGCGGGCCACAGATGGGGCTCCCTACCCCTGTCAGCGGGCCACCGATGAGGCTCCCTACCCCTGTCAGCGCGCCACAGATGAGGCTCCCTACCCCTGTCAGCTGGCCACAGATGAGGCTCCCTTCTCCTGTCAGCGGGCCACAGATGAGGCTCCCTACCCCTGTCAGCGGGCCACCGATGAGGCCCCCTACCCCTGTCAGCGGGCCACAGATGAGGCTCCCTACCCCTGTCAGCGGGCCACAGATGAGGCTCCCTACCCCTGTCAGCTGGCCACCGATGAGGCTCCCTACCCCTGTCAGCTGGCCACGGATGGGGCTCCCTACCCCTGTCAGCTGGCCACCGATGAGAGTCCCTACCCCTGTCAGCGGGCCACCGATGTGGCTCCCTACCCCTGCCAGCGGGCCACCGATGAGGCTCCCTACCCCTGTCAGCGGGCCACAGATGAGGCTCCCTACCCCTGTCAGCTGGCCACAGATGAGACTCCCTCCCCCTGTCAGCGGGCCACAGATGGGGCTCCCTACCCCTGTCAGCTGGCCACAGATGAGGCTCCCTACCCCTGTCAGCTGGCCACAGATGAGGCTCCCTACCCCTGTCAGCTGGCCACAGATGAGGCTCCCTACCCCTGTCAGCTGGCCACCGATGAGGCCCCCTACCCCTGTCAGCGGGCCACAGATGAGGCTCCCTACCCCTGTCAGCGGGCCACAGATGAGGCTCCCTCCCCCTGTCAGCGGGCCACAGATGGGGCTCCCTACCCCTGTCAGCTAGCCACAGATGAGGCTCCCTACCCCTGTCAGCTGGCCATCGATGAGAGTCCCTACCCCTGTCAGCGGGCCACAGATGGGGCTCCCTCGCCCTGTCAGCGGGACACCGATGAGGCTCCCTACCCCTGTCAGCGGGCCACAGATGACGCTCCCTACCCCTGTCAGCTGGCCACAGATGAGACTCCCTCCCCCTGTCAGCGGGCCACAGATGGGGCTCCCTACCCCTGTCAGCGGGCCACCGATGAGGCTCCCTACCCCTGTCAGCGCGCCACAGATGAGGCTCCCTACCCCTGTCAGCTGGCCACAGATGAGGCTCCCTTCTCCTGTCAGCGGGCCACAGATGAGGCTCCCTACCCCTGTCAGCGGGCCACCGATGAGGCCCCCTACCCCTGTCAGCGGGCCACAGATGAGGCTCCCTACCCCTGTCAGCGGGCCACAGATGAGGCTCCCTACCCCTGTCAGCTGGCCACCGATGAGGCTCCCTACCCCTGTCAGCTGGCCACGGATGGGGCTCCCTACCCCTGTCAGCTGGCCACCGATGAGAGTCCCTACCCCTGTCAGCGGGCCACAAATGGGGCTCCCTCCCCCTGTCAGCGGGCCACCGATGAGGCTCCCTACCCCTGTCAGCGGGCCACAGATGAGGCTCCCTACCCCTGTCAGCTGGCCACAGATGAGACTCCCTCCCCCTGTCAGCGGGCCACAGATGGGGCTCCCTACCCCTGTCAGCTGGCCACCGATGAGGGTCCCTACCCCTGTCAGCGGGCCACAGATGGGGCTCCCTACCCCTGTCAGCGGGCCACAGATGAGGCTCCCTACCCATGTCAGCGGGCCACAGATGAGGTTCCCTACCCCTGTCAGCGGGCCACAGATGACGCTCCCTACCCCTGTCAGCGGGCCACAGATGAGGCTCCCTACCCCTGTCAGCGGGCCACAGATGGGGCTCCCTACCCCTGTCAGCGGGCCACAGATGAGGCTCCCTACCCCTGTCAGCTGGCCACAGATGAGGCTCCCCACCCCTGTCAGCTGGCCACCGATGAGAGTCCCTACCCCTGTCAGCGGGCCACAAATGGGGCTCCCTACCCCTGTCAGCGGGCCACAGATGAGGCTCCCTACCCCTGTCAGCGGGCCACAAATGGGGCTCCCTCCCCCTGTCAGCGGGCCACCGATGAGGCTCCCTACCCCTGTCAGCGGGCCACAGATGAGGCTCCCTACCCCTGTCAGCTGGCCACAGATGAGACTCCCTCCCCTTGTCAGCGGGCCACAGATGGGGCTCCCTACCCCTGTCAGCGGGCCACCGATGTGGCTCCCTACCCCTGTCAGCGCGCCACAGATGAGGCTCCCTACCCCTGTCAGCTGGCCACAGATGGGGCTCCCTCCCCCTGTCAGCGGGCCACAGATGAGGCTCCCTACCCCTGTCAGCGGGCCACCGATGAGGCCCCCTACCCCTGTCAGCGGGCCACAGATGGGGCTCCCTACCCCTGTCAGCTAGCCACAGATGAGGCTCCCTCCCCCTGTCAGCGGGCCACAGATGAGACTCCCTCCCCCTGTCAGCTGGCCACAGATGAGGCTCCCTACCCCTGTCAGCGGCCCACAAATGGGGCTCCCTCCCCCTCTCAGCGGGCCACAGATGAGGGTCCCTACCCCTGTCAGCTGGCCACAGATGAGGCTCCCTACCCCTGTCAGCTGGCCACAGATGAGACTCCCTACCCCTGTCAGCTGGCCACCGATGAGGCCCCCTACCCCTATCAGCGGGCCACAGATGAGGCTCCCTACCCCTGTCAGCGGGCCACAGATGAGGCTCCCTCCCCCTGTCGGCGGGCCACAGATGGGGCTCCCTACCCCTGTCAGCTAGCCACAGAAGAGGCTCCCTACCCCTGTCAGCTGGCCACCGATGAGAGTCCCTACCCCTGTCAGCGGGCCACAGATGGGGCTCCCTCGCCCTGTCAGCGGGACACCGATGAGGCTCCCTACCCCTTCCAGCGGGCCACAGTTGAGGCTCCCTACCCCTGTCAGCTGGCCACAGATGAGACTCCCTCCCCCTGTCAGCGGGCCACAGATGGGGCTCCCTACCCCTGTCAGCGGGCCACCGATGAGGCTCCCTACCCCTGTCAGCGCGCCACAGATGAGGCTCCCTACCCCTGTCAGCTGGCCACAGATGAGGCTCCCTACCCCTGTCAGCGGGCCACCGATGAGGGCCCCTACCCCTGTCAGCGGGCCACAGATGAGGCTCCCTACCCATGTCAGCGGGCCACAGATGAGGCTCCCTACCCCTGTCAGCGGGCCACAGATTGGGCTCCCTACCCCTGTCAGCGCGCCACAGATGAGGCTCCCTACCCCTGTCAGCGGGCCACAGATGAGGCTCCCTACCCCTGTCAGCGGGCCACCGATGAGGCCCCCTACCCCTGTCAGCGGGCCACAGATGAGGCTCCCTACCCATGTCAGCGGGCCACAGATGAGGCTCCCTACCCCTGTCAGCGGGCCACAGATGGGGCTCCCTACCCCTGTCAGCTGGCCACCGATGAGGGTCCCTACCCCTGTCAGCGGGCCTCAGATGGGGCTTCCTCCCCCTGTCAGCGGGCCTCAGATGGGGCTCCCTACCCCTGTCAGCGGGCCACAGATGAGGCTCCCTACCCCTGTCAGCGGGCCACAGATGAGGCTCCCTACCCATGTCAGCGGGCCACAGATGAGGCTCCCTACCCCTGTCAGCGGGCCACAGATGAGGCTCCCTACCCCTGTCAGCGGGCCTCAGATGGGGCTCCCTACCCCTGTCAGCGGGCCACAGATGAGGCTCCCTACCCCTGTCAGCGGGCCACAGATGAGGCTCCCTACCCCTGTCAGCGGGCCACAGATGAGGTTCCCTACCCCTGTCAGCGGGCCACAGATGAGGCTCCCTACCCCTGTCAGCGGGCCACAGATGAGGCTCCCTACCCCTGTCAGCGGGCCACAGATGGGGCTCCCTACCCCTGTCAGCGGGCCACAGATGAGGCTCCCTACCCCTGTCAGCTGGCCACAGATGAGGCTCCCTACCCCTGTCAGCTGGCCACCGATGAGAGTCCCTACCCCTGTCAGCGGGCCACAAATGGGGCTCCCTCCCCCTGTCAGCGGGCCACCGATGAGGCTCCCTACCCCTGTCAGCGGGCCACAGATGAGGCTCCCTACCCCTGTCAGCTGGCCACAGATGAGACTCCCTCCCCCTGTCAGCGGGCCACAGATGGGGCTCCCTACCCCTGTCAGCGGGCCACCGATGAGGCTCCCTACCTCTGTCAGCGCGCCACAGATGAGGCTCCCTACCCCTGTCAGCTGGCCACAGATGGGGCTCCCTCCCCCTGTCAGAGGGCCACAGATGAGGCTCCCTACCCCTGTCAGCGGGCCACCGATGAGGCCCCCTACCCCTGTCAGCGGGCCACAGATGGGGCTCCCTACCCCTGTCAGCTAGCCACAGATGAGGCTCCCTCCCCCTGTCAGCGGGCCACAGATGAGACTCCCTCCCCCTGTCAGCTGGCCACAGATGAGGCTCCCTACCCCTGTCAGCTGGCCACAGATGAGGCTCCCTACCCCTGTCAGCTGGCCACAGATGAGACTCCCTACCCCTGTCAGCTGGCCACCGATGAGGCCCCCTACCCCTGTCAGCGGGCCACAGATGAGGCTCCCTACCCCTGTCAGCGGGCCACAGATGAGGCTCCCTCCCCCTGTCGGCGGGCCACAGATGGGGCTCCCTACCCCTGTCAGCTAGCCACAGAAGAGGCTCCCTACCCCTGTCAGCTGGCCACCGATGAGAGTCCCTACCCCTGTCAGCGGGCCACAGATCGGGCTCCCTCGCCCTGTCAGCGGGACACCGATGAGGCTCCCTACCCCTGTCAGCGGGCCACAGTTGAGGCTCCCTACCCCTGTCAGCTGGCCACAGATGAGACTCCCTCCCCCTGTCAGCGGGCCACAGATGGGGCTCCCTACCCCTGTCAGCGGGCCACCGATGAGGCTCCCTACCCCTGTCAGCGCGCCACAGATGAGGCTCCCTACCCCTGTCAGCTGGCCACAGATGGGGCTCCCTCCCCCTGTCAGCGGGCCACAGATGAGGCTCCCTACCCCTGTCAGCGGGCCACCGATGAGGCCCCCTACCCCTGTCAGCGGGCCACAGATGAGGCTTCCTCCCCCTGTCAGCGGGCCACAGATGGGGCTCCCTCCCCCTGTCAGCGGGCCACAGATGAGACTCCCTCCCCCTGTCAGCTGGCCACAGATGAGGCTCCCTACCCCTGTCAGCGGCCCACAGATGGGGCTCCCTCCCCCTGTCAGCGGGCCACAGATGAGGTTCCCTACCCCTGTCAGCGGGCCACAGATGAGGCTCCCTACCCCTGTCAGCTGGCCACAGATGAGGCTCCCTACCCCTGTCAGCTGGCCACCGATGAGGCCCCCTACCCCTGTCAGCGGGCCACAGATGAGGCTCCCTACCCCTGTCAGCAGGCCACAGATGAGGCTCCCTCCCCCTGTCAGCGGGCCACAGATGGGGCTCCCTACCCCTGTCAGCTAGCCACAGAAGAGGCTCCCTACCCCTGTCAGCTGGCCACCGATGAGAGTCCCTACCCCTGTCAGCGGGCCACAGATGGGGCTCCCTCGCCCTGTCAGCGGGACACCGATGAGGCTCCCTACCCCTGTCAGCGGGCCACAGATGAGGCTCCCTACCCCTTTCAGCTGGCCACAGATGAGACTCCCTCCCCCTGTCAGCGGGCCACAGATGGGGCTCCCTACCCCTGTCAGCGGGCCACCGACGAGGCTCCCTACCCCTGTCAGCGCGCCACAGATGAGGCTCCCTAACCCTGTCAGCTGGCCACAGATGGGGCTCCCTTCCCCTGTCAGCGGGCCACAGATGAGGCTCCCTACCCCTGTCAGCGGGCCACCGATGACGCCCCCTACCCCTGTCAGCGTTCCACAGATGAGGCTCCCTACCCATGTCAGCGGGCCACAGATGAGGCTCTCTACCCCTGTCAGCGGGCCACAGATGGGGCTCCCTACCCCTGTCAGCTGGCCACCGATGAGGGTCCCTACCCCTGTCAGCGGGCCTGAGATGGGGCTTCCTCCCCCTGTCAGCGGGCCTCAGATGGGGCTCCCTACCCCTGTCAGCGGGCCACAGATGAGGCTCCCTACCCCTGTCAGCGGGCCACAGATGAGGCTCCCTACCCATGTCAGCGGGCCACAGATGAGGTTCTCTACCCCTGTCAGCGGGCCACAGATGGGGCTCCCTGCCCCTGTCGGCTGGCCACAGATGGGGCTCCCTACCCCTGTCAGCTGGCCACAGATGGGGCTCCCTACCCCTGTCAGAGGGCCACAGATGGGGCTCCCTACCCCTGTCAGCTGGCCACAGATGAGGCTCCCTACCCCTGTCAGCTGGCCACAGATGAGGCTCCCTACCCCTGTCAGCTGGCCACCGATAAGAGTCCCTACCCCTGTCAGCTGGCCACAGATGAGGCTCCCTCCCCCTGTCAGCGGGCCACCGATGAGGCTCCCTACCCCTGTCAGCGGGCCACAGATGGGGCTCCCTACCCCTGTCAGCGGGCCACAGATGGGGCTCCCTACCCCTGTCAGCTAGCCACAGATGAGGCTCCCTCCCCCTGTCAGCGGGCCACAGATGAGACTCCCTCCCCCTGTCAGCTGGCCACAGATGAGGCTCCCTACCCCTGTCAGCGGCCCACAGATGGGGCTCCCTCCCCCTGTTAGCGGGCCACAGATGAGGCTCCCTACCCCTGTCAGCTGGCCACAGATGAGGCTCCCTACCCCTGTCAGCTGGCCACAGATGAGGCTCCCTCGCCCTGTCAGCTGGCCACCGATGAGGCCCCCTACCCCTGTCAGCGGGCCACAGATGAGGCTCCCTACCCCTGTCAGCGGGCCACAGATGAGGCTCCCTCCCCCTGTCAGCGGGCCACAGATGGGGCTCCCTACCCCTGTCAGCTAGCCACAGATGAGGCTCCCTACCCCTGTCAGCTGGCCATCGATGAGAGTCCCTACCCCTGTCAGCGGGCCACAGATGGGGCTCCCTCGCCCTGTCAGCGGGACACCGATGAGGCTCCCTACCCCTGTCAGCGGGCCACAGATGACGCTCCCTACCCCTGTCAGCTGGCCACAGATGAGACTCCCTCCCCCTGTCAGCGGGCCACAGATGGGGCTCCCTACCCCTGTCAGCGGGCCACCGATGAGGCTCCCTACCCCTGTCAGCGCGCCACAGATGAGGCTCCCTACCCCTGTCAGCTGGCCACAGATGAGGCTCCCTTCTCCTGTCAGCGGGCCACAGATGAGGCTCCCTACCCCTGTCAGCGGGCCACCGATGAGGCCCCCTACCCCTGTCAGCGGGCCACAGATGAGGCTCCCTACCCCTGTCAGCGGGCCACAGATGAGGCTCCCTACCCCTGTCAGCTGGCCACCGATGAGGCTCCCTACCCCTGTCAGCTGGCCACGGATGGGGCTCCCTACCCCTGTCAGCTGGCCACCGATGAGAGTCCCTACCCCTGTCAGCGGGCCACCGATGTGGCTCCCTACCCCTGCCAGCGGGCCACCGATGAGGCTCCCTACACCTGTCAGCGGGCCACAGATGAGGCTCCCTACCCCTGTCAGCTGGCCACAGATGAGACTCCCTCCCCCTGTCAGCGGGCCACAGATGGGGCTCCCTACCCCTGTCAGCTGGCCACAGATGAGGCTCCCTACCCCTGTCAGCTGGCCACAGATGAGGCTCCCTACCCCTGTCAGCTGGCCACAGATGAGGCTCCCTACCCCTGTCAGCTGGCCACCGATGAGGCCCCCTACCCCTGTCAGCGGGCCACAGATGAGGCTCTCTACCCCTGTCAGCGGGCCACAGATGGGGCTCCCTACCCCTGTCAGCTGGCCTCCGATGAGGGTCCCTACCCCTGTCAGCGGGCCTGAGATGGGGCTTCCTCCCCCTGTCAGCGGGCCTCAGATGGGGCTCCCTACCCCTGTCAGCGGGCCACAGATGAGGCTCCCTACCCCTGTCAGCGGGCCACAGATGAGGCTCCCTACCCATGTCAGCGGGCCACAGATGAGGTTCTCTACCCCTGTCAGCGGGCCACAGATGGGGCTCCCTGCCCCTGTCGGCTGGCCACAGATGGGGCTCCCTACCCCTGTCAGCTGGCCACAGATGGGGCTCCCTACCCCTGTCAGAGGGCCACAGATGGGGCTCCCTACCCCTGTCAGCTGGCCACAGATGAGGCTCCCTACCCCTGTCAGCTGGCCACAGATGAGGCTCCCTACCCCTGTCAGCTGGCCACCGATAAGAGTCCCTACCCCTGTCAGCTGGCCACAGATGAGGCTCCCTCCCCCTGTCAGCGGGCCACCGATGAGGCTCCCTACCCCTGTCAGCGGGCCACAGATGGGGCTCCCTACCCCTGTCAGCGGGCCACAGATGGGGCTCCCTACCCCTGTCAGCTAGCCACAGATGAGGCTCCCTCCCCCTGTCAGCGGGCCACAGATGAGACTCCCTCCCCCTGTCAGCTGGCCACAGATGAGGCTCCCTACCCCTGTCAGCGGCCCACAGATGGGGCTCCCTCCCCCTGTTAGCGGGCCACAGATGAGGCTCCCTACCCCTGTCAGCTGGCCACAGATGAGGCTCCCTACCCCTGTCAGCTGGCCACAGATGAGGCTCCCTCGCCCTGTCAGCTGGCCACCGATGAGGCCCCCTACCCCTGTCAGCGGGCCACAGATGAGGCTCCCTACCCCTGTCAGCGGGCCACAGATGAGGCTCCCTCCCCCTGTCAGCGGGCCACAGATGGGGCTCCCTACCCCTGTCAGCTAGCCACAGATGAGGCTCCCTACCCCTGTCAGCTGGCCATCGATGAGAGTCCCTACCCCTGTCAGCGGGCCACAGATGGGGCTCCCTCGCCCTGTCAGCGGGACACCGATGAGGCTCCCTACCCCTGTCAGCGGGCCACAGATGACGCTCCCTACCCCTGTCAGCTGGCCACAGATGAGACTCCCTCCCCCTGTCAGCGGGCCACAGATGGGGCTCCCTATCCCTGTCAGCGGGCCACCGATGAGGCTCCCTACCCCTGTCAGCGCGCCACAGATGAGGCTCCCTACCCCTGTCAGCTGGCCACAGATGAGGCTCCCTTCTCCTGTCAGCGGGCCACAGATGAGGCTCCCTACCCCTGTCAGCGGGCCACCGATGAGGCCCCCTACCCCTGTCAGCGGGCCACAGATGAGGCTCCCTACCCCTGTCAGCGGGCCACAGATGAGGCTCCCTACCCCTGTCAGCTGGCCACCGATGAGGCTCCCTACCCCTGTCAGCTGGCCACGGATGGGGCTCCCTACCCCTGTCAGCTGGCCACCGATGAGAGTCCCTACCCCTGTCAGCGGGCCACCGATGTGGCTCCCTACCCCTGCCAGCGGGCCACCGATGAGGCTCCCTACACCTGTCAGCGGGCCACAGATGAGGCTCCCTACCCCTGTCAGCTGGCCACAGATGAGACTCCCTCCCCCTGTCAGCGGGCCACAGATGGGGCTCCCTACCCCTGTCAGCTGGCCACAGATGAGGCTCCCTACCCCTGTCAGCTGGCCACAGATGAGGCTCCCTACCCCTGTCAGCTGGCCACAGATGAGGCTCCCTACCCCTGTCAGCTGGCCACCGATGAGGCCCCCTACCCCTGTCAGCGGGCCACAGATGAGGCTCCCTACCCCTGTCAGCGGGCCACAGATGAGGCTCCCTCCCCCTGTCAGCGGGCCACAGATGGGGCTCCCTACCCCTGTCAGCTAGCCACAGATGAGGCTCCCTACCCCTGTCAGCTGGCCATCGATGAGAGTCCCTACCCCTGTCAGCGGGCCACAGATGGGGCACCCTCGCCCTGTCAGCGGGACACCGATGAGGCTCCCTACCCCTGTCAGCGGGCCACAGATGACGCTCCCTACCCCTGTCAGCTGGCCACAGATGAGACTCCCTCCCCCTGTCAGCGGGCCACAGATGGGGCTCCCTACCCCTGTCAGCGGGCCACCGATGAGGCTCCCTACCCCTGTCAGCGCGCCACAGATGAGGCTCCCTACCCCTGTCAGCTGGCCACAGATGAGGCTCCCTTCTCCTGTCAGCGGGCCACAGATGAGGCTCCCTACCCCTGTCAGCGGGCCACCGATGAGGCCCCCTACCCCTGTCAGCGGGCCACAGATGAGGCTCCCTACCCCTGTCAGCGGGCCACAGATGAGGCTCCCTACCCCTGTCAGCTGGCCACCGATGAGGCTCCCTACCCCTGCCAGCTGGCCACGGATGGGGCTCCCTACCCCTGTCAGCTGGCCACCGATGAGAGTCCCTACCCCTGTCAGCGGGCCACAAATGGGGCTCCCTCCCCCTGTCAGCGGGCCACCGATGAGGCTCCCTACCCCTGTCAGCGGGCCACAGATGAGGCTCCCTACCCCTGTCAGCTGGCCACAGATGAGACTCCCTCCCCCTGTCAGCGGGCCACAGATGGGGCTCCCTACCCCTGTCAGCTGGCCACCGATGAGGGTCCCTACCCCTGTCAGCGGGCCACAGATGGGGCTCCCTACCCCTGTCAGCGGGCCACAGATGAGGCTCCCTACCCCTGTCAGCGGGCCACAGATGAGGCTCCCTACCCATGTCAGCGGGCCACAGATGAGGTTCCCTACCCCTGTCAGCGGGCCACAGATGACGCTCCCTACCCCTGTCAGCGGGCCACAGATGAGGCTCCCTACCCCTGTCAGCGGGCCACAGATGGGGCTCCCTACCCCTGTCAGCGGGCCACAGATGAGGCTCCCTACCCCTGTCAGCTGGCCACAGATGAGGCTCCCCACCCCTGTCAGCTGGCCACCGATGAGAGTCCCTACCCCTGTCAGCGGGCCACAAATGGGGCTCCCTACCCCTGTCAGCGGGCCACAGATGAGGCTCCCTACCCCTGTCAGCGGGCCACAAATGGGGCTCCCTCCCCCTGTCAGCGGGCCACCGATGAGGCTCCCTACCCCTGTCAGCGGGCCACAGATGAGGCTCCCTACCCCTGTCAGCTGGCCACAGATGAGACTCCCTCCCCTTGTCAGCGGGCCACAGATGGGGCTCCCTACCCCTGTCAGCGGGCCACCGATGTGGCTCCCTACCCCTGTCAGCGCGCCACAGATGAGGCTCCCTACCCCTGTCAGCTGGCCACAGATGGGGCTCCCTCCCCCTGTCAGCGGGCCACAGATGAGGCTCCCTACCCCTGTCAGCGGGCCACCGATGAGGCCCCCTACCCCTGTCAGCGGGCCACAGATGGGGCTCCCTACCCCTGTCAGCTAGCCACAGATGAGGCTCCCTCCCCCTGTCAGCGGGCCACAGATGAGACTCCCTCCCCCTGTCAGCTGGCCACAGATGAGGCTCCCTACCCCTGTCAGCGGCCCACAAATGGGGCTCCCTCCCCCTCTCAGCGGGCCACAGATGAGGGTCCCTACCCCTGTCAGCTGGCCACAGATGAGGCTCCCTACCCCTGTCAGCTGGCCACAGATGAGACTCCCTACCCCTGTCAGCTGGCCACCGATGAGGCCCCCTACCCCTGTCAGCGGGCCACCGATGAGGCTCCCTACCCCTGTCAGCGGGCCACAGATGAGGCTCCCTCCCCCTGTCGGCGGGCCACAGATGGGGCTCCCTACCCCTGTCAGCTAGCCACAGAAGAGGCTCCCTACCCCTGTCAGCTGGCCACCGATGAGAGTCCCTACCCCTGTCAGCGGGCCACAGATGGGGCTCCCTCGCCCTGTCAGCGGGACACCGATGAGGCTCCCTACCCCTTCCAGCGGGCCACAGTTGAGGCTCCCTACCCCTGTCAGCTGGCCACAGATGAGACTCCCTCCCCCTGTCAGCGGGCCACAGATGGGGCTCCCTACCCCTGTCAGCGGGCCACCGATGAGGCTCCCTACCCCTGTCAGCGCGCCACAGATGAGGCTCCCTACCCCTGTCAGCTGGCCACAGATGAGGCTCCCTACCCCTGTCAGCGGGCCACCGATGAGGCCCCCTACCCCTGTCAGCGGGCCACAGATGAGGCTCCCTACCCATGTCAGCGGGCCACAGATGAGGCTCCCTACCCCTGTCAGCGGGCCACAGATTCGGCTCCCTACCCCTGTCAGCGCGCCACAGATGAGGCTCCCTACCCCTGTCAGCGGGCCACAGATGAGGCTCCCTACCCCTGTCAGCGGGCCACCGATGAGGCCCCCTACCCCTGTCAGCGGGCCACAGATGAGGCTCCCTACCCATGTCAGCGGGCCACAGATGAGGCTCCCTACCCCTGTCAGCGGGCCACAGATGGGGCTCCCTACCCCTGTCAGCTGGCCACCGATGAGGGTCCCTACCCCTGTCAGCGGGCCTCAGATGGGGCTTCCTCCCCCTGTCAGCGGGCCTCAGATGGGGCTCCCTACCCCTGTCAGCGGGCCACAGATGAGGCTCCCTACCCCTGTCAGCGGGCCACAGATGAGGCTCCCTACCCATGTCAGCGGGCCACAGATGAGGCTCCCTACCCCTGTCAGCGGGCCACAGATGAGGCTCCCTACCCCTGTCAGCGGGCCTCAGATGGGGCTCCCTACCCCTGTCAGCGGGCCACAGATGAGGCTCCCTACCCCTGTCAGCGGGCCACAGATGAGGCTCCCTACCCCTGTCAGCGGGCCACAGATGAGGTTCCCTACCCCTGTCAGCGGGCCACAGATGAGGCTCCCTACCCCTGTCAGCGGGCCACAGATGAGGCTCCCTACCCCTGTCAGCGGGCCACAGATGGGGCTCCCTACCCCTGTCAGCGGGCCACAGATGAGGCTCCCTACCCCTGTCAGCTGGCCACAGATGAGGCTCCCTACCCCTGTCAGCTGGCCACCGATGAGAGTCCCTACCCCTGTCAGCGGGCCACAAATGGGGCTCCCTCCCCCTGTCAGCGGGCCACCGATGAGGCTCCCTACCCCTGTCAGCGGGCCACAGATGAGGCTCCCTACCCCTGTCAGCTGGCCACAGATGAGACTCCCTCCCCCTGTCAGCGGGCCACAGATGGGGCTCCCTACCCCTGTCAGCGGGCCACCGATGAGGCTCCCTACCTCTGTCAGCGCGCCACAGATGAGGCTCCCTACCCCTGTCAGCTGGCCACAGATGGGGCTCCCTCCCCCTGTCAGAGGGCCACAGATGAGGCTCCCTACCCCTGTCAGCGGGCCACCGATGAGGCCCCCTACCCCTGTCAGCGGGCCACAGATGGGGCTCCCTACCCCTGTCAGCTAGCCACAGATGAGGCTCCCTCCCCCTGTCAGCGGGCCACAGATGAGACTCCCTCCCCCTGTCAGCTGGCCACAGATGAGGCTCCCTACCCCTGTCAGCGGCCCACAGATGGGGCCCCCTCCCCCTCTCAGCGGGCCACAGATGAGGGTCCCTACCCCTGTCAGCTGGCCACAGATGAGGCTCCCTACCCCTGTCAGCTGGCCACAGATGAGACTCCCTACCCCTGTCAGCTGGCCACCGATGAGGCCCCCTACCCCTGTCAGCGGGCCACAGATGAGGCTCCCTACCCCTGTCAGCGGGCCACAGATGAGGCTCCCTCCCCCTGTCGGCGGGCCACAGATGGGGCTCCCTACCCCTGTCAGCTAGCCACAGAAGAGGCTCCCTACCCCTGTCAGCTGGCCACCGATGAGAGTCCCTACCCCTGTCAGCGGGCCACAGATGGGGCTCCCTCGCCCTGTCAGCGGGACACCGATGAGGCTCCCTACCCCTGTCAGCGGGCCACAGTTGAGGCTCCCTACCCCTGTCAGCTGGCCACAGATGAGACTCCCTCCCCCTGTCAGCGGGCCACAGATGGGGCTCCCTACCCCTGTCAGCGGGCCACCGATGAGGCTCCCTACCCCTGTCAGCGCGCCACAGATGAGGCTCCCTACCCCTGTCAGCTGGCCACAGATGAGGCTCCCTACCCCTGTCAGCGGGCCACCGATGAGGCCCCCTACCCCTGTCAGCGGGCCACAGATGAGGCTCCCTACCCATGTCAGCGGGCCACAGATGAGGCTCCCTACCCCTGTCAGCGGGCCACAGATGGGGCTCCCTACCCCTGTCAGCGCGCCACAGATGAGGCTCCCTACCCCTGTCAGCGGGCCACAGATGAGGCTCCCTACCCCTGTCAGCGGGCCACCGATGAGGCCCCCTACCCCTGTCAGCGGGCCACAGATGAGGCTCCCTACCCATGTCAGCGGGCCACAGATGAGGCTCCCTACCCCTGTCAGCGGGCCACAGATGGGGCTCCCTACCCCTGTCAGCTGGCCACCGACGAGGGTCCCTACCCCTGTCAGCGGGCCTCAGATGGGGCTTCCTCCCCCTGTCAGCGGGCCTCAGATGGGGCTCCCTACCCCTGTCAGCGGGCCACAGATGAGGCTCCCTACCCCTGTCAGCGGGCCACAGATGAGGCTCCCTACCCATGTCAGCGGGCCACAGATGAGGCTCCCTACCCCTGTCAGCGGGCCACAGATGAGGCTCCCTACCCCTGTCAGCGGGCCACAGATGAGGCTCCCTGCCCGTATCAGCGGGCCACAGATGGGGCTCCCTACCCCTGTCAGCGGGCCACAGATGGGGCTCCCTCGCCCTGTCAGCGGGACACCGATGAGGCTCCCTACCCCTGTCAGCGGGCCACAGATGACGCTCCCTACCCCTGTCAGCTGGCCACAGATGAGACTCCCTCCCCCTGTCAGCGGACCACAGATGGGGCTCCCTACCCCTGTCAGCGGGCCACCGATGAGGCTCCCTACCCCTGTCAGCGCGCCACAGATGAGGCTCCCTACCCCTGTCAGCTGGCCACAGATGGGGCTCCCTTCCCCTGTCAGCGGGCCACAGATGAGGCTCCCTACCCCTGTCAGCGGGCCACCGATGAGGCCCCCTACCCCTGTCAGCGGGCCACAGATGAGGCTCCCTACCCCTGTCAGCGGGCCACAGATGAGGCTCCCTACCCCTGTCAGCGGGCCACAGATGAGGCTCCCTACCCATGTCAGCAGGCCACAGATGAGGCTCCCTACCCCTGTCAGCGGGCCACAGATGAGGCTCCCTACCCCTGTCAGCGGGCCACAGATGAGGCTCCCTACCCATGTCAGCGGGCCACAGATGAGGCTCCCTACCCCTGTCAGCGGGCCACAGATGGGGCTCCCTACCCCTGTCAGCTGGCCACCGATGAGGGTCCCTACCCCTGTCAGCGGGCCTCAGATGGGGCTTCCTCCCCCTGTCAGCGGGCCACAGATGAGGCTCCCTACCCCTGTCAGCGGGCCACAGATGAGGCTCCCTACCCCTGTCAGCGGGCCACAGATGAGGCTCCCTACCCATGTCAGCAGGCCACAGATGAGGCTCCCTACCCCTGTCAGCGGGCCACAGATGAGGCTCCCTACCCCTGTCAGCGGGCCACAGATGAGGCTCCCTACCCATGTCAGCGGGCCACAGATGAGGCTCCCTACCCCTGTCAGCGGGCCACAGATGGGGCTCCCTACCCCTGTCAGCTGGCCACCGATGAGGGTCCCTACCCCTGTCAGCGGGCCTCAGATGGGGCTTCCTCCCCCTGTCAGCGGGCCACCGATGAGGCCCCCTACCCCTGTCAGCGGGCCACAGATGAGGTCCCTACCTCCGCTAGCTGGGCTTCCAGGGTGTGGATGGTCTGGTTTCGCTGGTCCACCACGACTGTCAGTGTCATGACGCGGTCCGCAGCCTCCTGAGCCCTCCTCAACATCTCCCACTTCTCCTCTTCCGCTTGCGCCTTCTCGGCCGCCAACTGAACACCGAGAACACAACCAATACACCGGCCGTGCCGAGCCAACGGATGTGTAGCACGAGGACACATTTTATAGTCTTTTCCTGGTTGTTAACTTACATAGATCCTGATGTGCAATGCATTAAAACCAAACCAAGAAGAGTATAAAGTATTATTGGTTCATTCAAATGACAATAAAGATTTAATCTATCGCCATTAATTCTATCTACCGTTAACATATATTAGTTAATACAGTCGTATAGTTAATAGCAACAGCTATTTATACTAATAAAGTACAGGCAGACCTGTTTGATGCTGTGGTCACTCTCGCGCATGCGCTGTTCGAAGTTCCTGATGAAGTCCCTGATCTCGGCGTCCTTGTCCTCCAGCGCGCCGTACAGCTGTTGCAGCTGGTTCAACAGCTCGAGCTTCTCGCCCTTCAGCCGCTTCCGGTCAGCTTTCATCGCTGTGGGAAACAAACACGGTGAACACCTCTCCCATGTGAGGGTCTCGGTGGGGGTCACTCACCGTAGAGGGTCTCGGTGGGGGTCACTCACCGTAGAGGGTCTCGGTGGGGGTCACTCACCGTAGAGGGTCTCGGTGGGGGTCACTCACCGTAGAGGGTCTCGGTGGGGGTCACTCACCGTAGAGGGTCCCGGTGGTGGGGGTCCCTCACCGTAGAGGGTCTCGGTGGGGGGTCACTCACCGTAGAGGGTCTCGGTGGGGGGTCATTCACCATACAGGGTCTCGGTGGGGGGGTCACTCACCGTAGAGGGTCGCGTGGAGGGTCACTCATCGTAGAGGGTCTCGGTGGGGGTCACTCACCGTAGAGGGTCTCGGTGGGGCTCACTCACCGTAGAGGGTCTCGGTGGGAGTCATTCACCGTAGAGGGTCCCGGTGGTGGGGGTCCCTCACCGTAGAGGGTCTCGGTGGGGGGTCACTCACCGTAGAGGGTCTCGGTGGGGGGTCATTCACCATAGAGGGTCTCGGTGGGGGGGTCACTCATCGTAGAGGGTCGCGGTGGAGGGTCACTCATCGTAGAGGGTCTCGGTGGGGGTCACTCACCGTAGAGGGTCTCGGTGGGGGTTACTCACCGTAGAGGGTCTCGGTGGGGGTCACTCACCGTAGAGGGTCTCGGTGGGAGTCATTCACCGTAGAGGGTCCCGGTGGTGGGGGTCCCTCACCGTAGAGGGTCTCGGTGGGGGGTCACTCACCGTAGAGGGTCTCGGTGGGGGGTCATTCACCATAGAGGGTCTCGGTGGGGGGGTCACTCACCGTAGAGGGTCGCGGTGGAGGGTCACTCATCGTAGAGGGTCTCGGTGGGGGTCACTCACCGTAGAGGGTCTCGGAGGAGGGTCACTCACCGTGGAGGGTCCCGGTGGTGGGGGTCCCTCACCGTAGAGGATCTCGGTGGGGGTCAGTCACCGTAGACGGTCTCGGTGGGGCGGGTCAGTCACCGTCGAAGGTCTTGGTGCGGGGGGGGTCACTCACCGTAGAGGGTCTCGGTGGGGGTCAGTCACCGTAGACGGTCTCGGTGGGGCGGGTCAGTCACCGTCGAAGGTCTTGGTGGGGGGGGTCACTCACCGTAGAGGGTCTCGGTGGGGGTCAGTCATCGTAGACGGTCTCGGTGGGGCGGGTCAGTCACCGTCGAAGGTCTTGGTGGGGGGGGGGTCACTCACCGTGGAGGGTCTCGGTGGGGGGGGGGTCACTCACCGTAGAGGGTCTCGGTGGGGGGGGGGTCACTCACCGTAGAGGGTCTCGCTGAGGGAATCACTCACCGTACAGGGTCTCGGTGGGGGGGTCACCCACTATTGTGGGTCTCGGTGGGGGGGATCACTCACCGTAGAGGGTCTCGGTGGGGGAGGGTCACTCACCGTAGAGGGTCTCGGTGGGGGGGGTCACTCACCGTGGAGGGTCTCGGTGGGGGGGGGGGGTCACTCACCGTAGAGGGTCTCGGTGGGGGGGGTCACTCACCGTAGAGGGTCTCGGTGGTGGGGGGGTCACTCACCGTAGATGGTCTCGCTGAGGGAATCACTCACCGTACAGGGTCTCGGTGGGGGGGTCACCCACTATTGTGGGTCTCGGTGGGGGGGATCACTCACCGTAGAGGGTCTCGGTGGGGGAGGGTCACTCACCGTAGAGGGTCTCGGTGGGGGGGGTCACTCACCGTGGAGGGTCTCGGTGGGGGGGGGGGGTCACTCACCGTAGAGGGTCTCGGTGGGGGGGGTCACTCACCGTAGATGGTCTCGCTGAGGGAATCACTCACCGTACAGGGTCTCGGTGGGGGGGTCACCCACTATTGTGGGTCTCGGTGGGGGGGATCACTCACCGTAGATGGTCTCGGTGGGGGAGGGTCACTCACCGTGGAGGGTCTCGGTGGGGGGGTCACTCACCGTAGATGGTCTCGGTGGAGGGGGGTCACTCACCGTAGAGGGTCTCGGTGGAGGGGGGGTCACTCACCGTAGAGGGTCTCGGTGGGGTGGGGGTCACTCACCGTAGAGGGTCTCGCTGAGGGAATCACTCACCGTACAGGGTCTCGGTGGGGGGGTCACCCACTATTGTGGGTCTCGGTGGGGGGGATCACTCACCGTAGAGGGTCTCGGTGGGGGAGGGTCACTCACCGTAGAGGGTCTCGGTGGGGGGGGGATCACTCACCGTAGAGGGTCTTGGTGGGGGGGGTCACTCACCGTGGAGGGTCTCGGTGGGGGGGGGTCACTCACCGAAGATGGTCTCGGTGGAGGGGGGGTCACTCACCGTAGAGGGTCTCGGTGGGGGGGGGGGATCACTCACCGTAGAGGGTCTCGGTGGGGGAGGGTCACTCACCGTAGAGGGTCTCGGTGGTGGGGGGGTCACTCACCGTAGATGGTCTCGCTGAGGGAATCACTCACCGTACAGGGTCTCGGTGGGGGGGTCACCCACTATTGTGGGTCTCGGTGGGGGGGATCACTCACCGTAGAGGGTCACGGTGGGGGAGGGTCACTCACCGTAGAGGCTCTCGGTTGACCTGCTCAGATCCTGCTGACTCTCCATCAAGGACTGCCTCAACTCCGCCATTCTGCCCTGGTCGGCCGCCCGACCCCCGGGGAGGGGGGTTTTCGCGGGGGTGCTACACGCCTCGGGGGGCATCAGCACCCCGTTCAGGGTGGGGGAGGCGGTGTCCATGGAGGTGAAGGTCGACCGGTAGCTCTCCAACTCGTCGCGCATCTCATCCACCAGGTGGCGCAGTTGGTTGTTTTCCTCCCGTATCCGGGTCAACTCCTGCTCCAGGAGGCGGTTAGCCTGTGACGTCACGGGGTCGTGTGACGTCACGAGGTCGTGTGACGTCACGGGGCATGGGTCTAGTGCTGCGGGTCATACCAATAAGCTTTATCGCGACAACGTTAATCACTATGTGCCATAATCGTGTGGTGTGATATGTCCATAATTTTGTGATGTGATATATCCATAATTTTCTGGTGTGATGTGTCTGTAATCGTGTGATATGTCTGTAATCGTGTGATATATCTATTATCGTGTGATATGTCTGTAATCGTGTGATGTCTGTAATCGTGTGATGCGATATGTCTGTAATCATGATATGTCTGTAATCGTGTGATATGTCTGTAATCGTGTGATATGTCTGTAATCGTGTGATATGTCTGTAATCGTGTGTTATATCTGTAATCGTGTGATATGTCTAATCGTGTGATATGTCTGTAATCGTGTGATATGTCTGTAATCGTGTGATATGTCTAATCGTGTGATATGTCTGTAATCGTGTGATATGTCTGTAATCGTGTGATATGTTTGTAATCGTAGGATATGTCTGTAATCGTGTGATATGTCTGTAATCGTGTGATATGTCTAATCATGATATGTATGTAATCATGTGATATGTCTGTAATCGTGTGATATGTCTGTAATCATGTGATATGTCTGTAATCGTGTGATATGTCTGTAATCATGTGATATGTCTGTAATCGTGTGATATGTCTGTAATCGTGTGATATGTCTGTCGTCGTGTGGTGTAATATGTTTGCCATCATATCAGACAAGCTGTTCTGAAATAATAATGTTGGCAGTTACTGGCGCCGTTAGGTTAGCTACAACGAAGCAATTAAATTAAAAACATGAAAGCAAATAGTTAATATAGATATATCCCAGTACCAGTGTTTGAAATGTACCTTCTTCCTTACTGCTGAGGCTCACTTTACGCTCGCTCAGCAAGCCATTGGCTGTGTCGGTCATGTTGTTATCACTAGTGACGTCAGTCGTGACGTCAGTCGTGACGTCAGCTGTGACGTCAGGCGTGCGCTGTGGACTGGCGATCTCCACCATACGCCTGTTGGTGTCGGCCAGCTCGGCGCGCAGTACGTCCACCTCCTGATTGGCTGCTGTAATCGACACGTCAATCTTGTCGGCCAATCGCTGGTTGTCATCGACCATCTTCCGGAACTTGACCTGTGCTTCCACCAACAGATGGCGCATCAGTCCCAGGGAGGTCGCTAGGGAGTGGCGTTCCTGGAGCGAGAGCTCCCGGTCGGCCGCGCCCACCCCCTCCGCCTGGGGGTTGACCAGCAGCTGCAGCACCTGGTCACTCAGGTTGTCCAGGGACTTGATGGCTGGGGAGAGAAGCAACCAGTCAAAAACCACTGTCGACAAGGACGAGGACGGCTTCTCGCACTGCTACTGCCCTCTATTAAGACACTAACATATGCTCCGCCCTCCATTATGACATTAACATGGCTCCGCCCACCAATATGAAGGCTCCGCTCTCCATTATGAAGGCTCCGCCCTCCCATATGAAGGATCCGCCCTCCATTATGAAGGCCCGCCCTCCATTATGAAGGCTCTGCCCTCCATTGTGAAGGTTTCGCCCTCCAATGTGAAGGCTTCGCCCTCCAATGTGAAGGCTCCGCCCTCCATTATGAAAGCTTCGTCCTCCATTGTCAAGGCTCGCCCTCCATTATGGCATTAACATGGCTCCGCCCTCCATTATGAAGGCTCCGCCCTCTATTATGAAGGCTCCGTACTCCATTGCCCAGGCTACGCCCTCCATTGTGAAGGCCCCGCCCTCCATTATGAAGGTTCTGCCCTCTATTATGAAAGCTCCGCCCTCCACTGTGAAGGCTCCGTCCTCCATTATGACATCAACATGGATCCGCCCTCTATTGTAAAGGTTCCGCCTTTCATTATGAAGGCTCCGCCCTCCATTTTGAAAGCTCCGCCCTCCATTATGAAGACTCCGCCCTCCATTATTAAAGGGTCCGCCCTCCATTATGAAGGCTCCGCCCTCCATTATTAAAGGGTCCGCCCTCCATTATGAAGGCTCCGCCCTCCTATATGAAAGCTTCGCCCTCCCTCCCTCTCCGTGTGACGTCACGTCCCTCCCTGTGTGTAACATCACGTCCTCTCCCCGCGTGTGACGTCACGTCCCTCCCTGTGTGTGACATCACGTCCTCTCCCCGCGTGTGACGTCACGTCCCCTCCCCGTGTGTAACGTCACCCGCACTCCCTGGACGTCTCCCCGCAACAGGTGGCGCCACTGTAAAGCATAGGGTAAGGGAGGTTAGTACCCTAACCCTAGCAGTACTCAGACTTACTATCAACGCCGCCATTGGTATGGTGACCCTAGTTGACGTCATACCGAGTGGTTTGTGCTGCTTGCGTCTATTGTTACCTGCACGAGTGACCAGGGACACCACCACATTTAGTCCACACCAAAATACGCGATTCAGCCGTTATAACAAACCTTTGAACGGCGACTTCACCAGAGAACGTTAATGTGGTGTTCACCAGGTGGCCAACCACTGTCAAACACAGCGGGTGTCTGTTGTAGTCACAACGGCGAGGAGTCGCGATGACTCGTCGTCTCGCAAGTATTCTGTTGATATTACATCCCAGGTAGATACCGTGACTGTGATAGGACTGCTTCAGTCAGCCCGAGCGGCAGCCGTGGCGGAAACACTACCGCTCTCACTCACCGCCTGGCCTGCTGCCTGGCCACCGCTCTCACCGCCTGTCGATGCCGCTCTATCCCACTTCATTCAATACGAGGCCAATAGTCCAATTCAAACACACCCTGCGTTTCTTGTGTCTCCACCATCGACACACGGCACAGACTGACACCACCCCACACCCCTCCACCTTCCACCCTCCTCCCCTAACTGTCGCACTCAACAAGCCAGGTAAACGACCCACAGTTGTACAACACCAATCAGCTGTACATTTCAACCGGTACCTTTAAAGATAATGATCCAAACACGTGTACATTTCACACACGTGGGCCGGAGTGCTTTGAGGCATGTTGGCGTGTCCGTGTGAGCGGTGGTGACGGTACATTGCCAGGGACCCAGCCAGAGACACACTGCCAGGGACCCAGCCAGAGACACACTGCCAGGGACCCAGCCAGGGACACAGCCAGGGACACTCTGCCAGGGACCCAGCCAGAGACACACTGCCAGGGACCCAGCCAGGGACCCAGCCAGGGACCCAGCCAGGCACACACTGCCAGGGACCCAGCCAGGGACACACTGCCAGGGACCCAGCCAGGGACCCAGCCAGGAACACAGCCAGGGGCCCAGCCAGGGACCCAGCCAGGGACCCAGCCAGGGACCCAGCCAGGAACACAGCCAGGGACCCAGCCAGGGATCCAGCCAGGGACACACTGCCAGGGACCCAGCCAGGGGACACACTGCCAGGGACCCAGCCAGGGACACACTGCCAGGGACCCAGCCAGGGACCCAGCCAGGGACACAGCCAGGGGCCCAGCCAGGGACCCAGCCAGGGACCCAGCCAGGAACACAGCCAGGGACCCAGCCAGGAACCCAGCCAGGGACACACTGCCAGGGACCCAGCCAGGGACCCAAGCCAGGGGTGCCTGCCAGGCAGTGAGCGACGGCCCCGCTATCTCACCCTCACTGCGCCGTGCTCCGCTTCACACCTGCCCAGTTAAGGCCTCAGGGAGGGTGGAGGGGTTGGCGGTGGGGGGGGGGGGCAGCAGAGCGACCGCAATCCACCACCCCCACCACACCCAGTCCCTACAGCATGCCGAGTTCACTAACAGCGTCTGTTATGGGCGCCAAGTGCTCAGCACACCGTGAAATCAGGGAACGCGAAGCCTCTTTTTCTCCTTTTTCGCGTCATACCAGAGGTCGAGATAAAAATCTAGCCTTCATGCAACATTTATTGACGGAACGATAAGTTAGCGTTATATCTACAGGGTGCAAACTCTGCACGCGTACCGGACCACTGGCCAAATAAGGGGTATGCACGTACTGTTCCACAACGCGGGAGTTGTGAGGTCTGAGCAACGAGGCAGGCCTCAAGCCCTGGGGGTTGTGAGAGGTGGGGTGGGAGCGGGGAGGGTTGTGAGAGGTGGGGTGGGGCGGGGAGGGTTGTGAGAGGTGGGGTGGGAGCGGGGAGGGGTGTGAGAGGTGGGGTGGGGCGGGGAGGGGTGTGAGAGGTGGGGTGGGAGCGATGGGAAGGTTGTGAGAGGTGTGGTGGGGCGGGGAGGGTTGTGAGAGGTGGGGTGGGAGCGATGGGAAGGTTGTGAGAGGCGGGATGGGGGCGGGGAGGGTTGTGAGAGGTGGGGTGGGAGCGGGGAGGGGTGTGAGAGGTGGGGTGGGGGCGGGGAGGGTTGTGAGAGGTGGGGTGGGAGCGGGGAGGGTGTGAGAGGTGGGGTAAGGCGGGGAGGGGAGTGAGAGGTGGGGTGGGGCGGGGAGGGGTGTGAGAGGTGGGGGTGGGAGCGATGGGAAGGTTGTGAGAGGCGGGATGGGGGCGGGGAGGGGTGTGAGAGGTGGGGTGGGGGCGGGGAGGGGTGTGAGAGGTGGGGTGGGGGCGGGGAGGGTTGTGAGAGGTGGGGTGGGAGCGATGGGAGGGTTGTGAGAGGTGGGGTGGGGCGGGGAGGGGTGTGAGAGGTGGGTAGGGCGGGGAGGGGCGTGAGAGATGGGGTGTGGCGGGGAGGGTGTGAGAGGTGGGGTGGGTGCGGGGAGGGGTGTGAGAGGTGGGGTGGGAGCGATGGGAGGGTTGTGAGAGGTGGGGCGGGGCGGGGAGGGGTGTGAGCGGTGGGGTGGGGCGGGGAGGGGTGTGAGAGGTGGGGTGGGAGCGGGGAGGGGTGTGAGAGGTGGGGTGGGGGCGGGGAGGGTTGTGAGAGGTGGGGTGGGAGCGGGGAGGGTGTGAGAGGTGGGGTAAGGCGGGGAGGGGAGTGAGAGGTGGGGTGGGGCGGGGAGGGGTGTGAGAGGTGGGGTGGGAGCGATGGGAAGGTTGTGAGAGGCGGGATGGGGGCGGGGAGGGGTGTGAGAGGTGGGGTGGGGGCGGGGAGGGGTGTGAGAGGTGGGGT
>CAXHSH010000942.1:0-13977 GCA_964019135.1 Arenicola marina
GGACTAGCCGGGGACAGGGGACTAGGCAGGGACTGGGAACTAGCCGGGGACTGGGGACTAGCCGGGGACTGGGGACTAGCCGGGAACTGGGGACTAGGCAGGGACTGGGAACTAGCCGGGGACTGGGGACTAGCCGGGGACTGGGGACCAGGCAGGGACTGGGGACTAGCCGGGGACTGGGGACTAGCCGGGGACTGGGGACTAGCCGGGGACTGGGAACTAGGCGGGGACTAGGGACTAGCCGGGGACTGGGGACTAGCCGAGGACTGGGGACTAGCCGGGGACTGGGGACCAGGCAGGGACTGGGGACTAGCCAGGGTCTGGGAGAGGGGAGGGGGGGGGGCAGTCAGGGGACAAGGACACGGGGACAAGCTGGGGGCCATCGATATGTCACAGGGCGGGGACTAGCCGAAGATTGGGAGCTAGTCGTAGACTGAGGACTAGCCGAGGATTGGGGGCTAGTCGTGGACTGAGGACTAGCCGGGGACTGGGAACTAGGCAGGGACTGGGGACCAGGCAGGGACTGGGGACCAGGCAGGGACTGGGGACCAGGCAGGGACTGGGGACTAGCCGGGGACTGGGGACTAGCCGAGGATTGGGGGCTAGTCGTGGACTGAGGACTAGCCGGGGACAGGGGACTAGTCGGGGACAGGGGACTAGCCGGGGACTGGGGACTAGCCGGGGACTAAGGACTAGCCGGGGACAGGGGACTAGCCGGGGTCTGGGGACTAGCCAGGGACTGGGGACTAGTCGGGGACGGGGGACTAGTCGGGGACTGGAAACTAGCCGGGGACTGGGGACTAGCCGTGGACTGGGGACTAGCCGGGGACTGGGGACTAGGCAGGGACTGGGACTAGCCGGGGACTGGGGACTAGCCGGGGACTGGGGACCAGGCAGGGACTGGGGACTAGCCGGGGACTGGGGACTAGGCAGGGACTGGGACTAGCCGGGGACTGGGGACTAGCCGGGGACTGGGGACCAGGCAGGGACTGGGGACTAGCCAGGGTCTGGGGACTAGCCGGGGACTGGGGACTAGCCGGGGACAGGGGACTAGGCAGGGATTGGGAACTAGCCGGGGACGGGACTAGCCGGGGACTGTGGACTAGCCGGGGACTGGGGACTAGCCGGGGACTGGGGACTAGCCGGGGACAGGGGACTAGGCAGGGACTGGGAACTAGCCGGGGACTGGGGACTAGCCGGGGACTGGGGACTAGCCGGGGACTGGGGACTAGCCGGGGACTGGGGACTAGCCGGGGACTGGGGACTAGGCAGGGACTGGGACTAGCCGGGGACTGGGGACTAGCCGGGGACTGGGGACTAGGCAGGGACTGGGACTAGCCGGGGACTGGGGACTAGCCGGGGACTGGGGACTAGCCGTGGACTGAGGACTAGCCGGGGACTGGGGACTAGGCAGGGACTGGGACTAGCCGGGGACTGGGGACTAGCCGGGGACTGGGGACCAGGCAGGGACTGGGGACTAGCCAGGGTCTGGGGACTAGCCGGGGACTGGGGACTAGCCGGGGACAGGGGACTAGGCAGGGACTGGGAACTAGCCGGGGACGGGACTAGCCGGGGACTGTGGACTAGCCAGGGACTGGGAACTAGCCGGGGACTGGGGACTAGCCGGGGACTGGGGACCAGGCAGGGACTGGGGACTAGCCGGGGACTGGGGACTAGCCGGGGACTGGGGACTAGCCGGGGACAGGGGACTAGGCAGGGACTGGGAACTAGCCGGGGACGGGACTAGCCGGGGACTGTGGACTAGCCGGGGACTGGGGACTAGCCGGGGACTGGGGACTAGCCGGGGACAGGGGACTAGGCAGGGACTGGGAACTAGCCGGGGACTGGGGACTAGCCGGGGACTGGGGACTAGCCGGGGACTGGGGATTAGCCGGGGACTGGGGACTAGGCAGGGACTGGGAACTAGCCGGGGACTGGGGACTAGCCGGGGACTGGGGACCAGGCAGGGACTGGGGACTAGCCGGGGACTGGGGACTAGCCGGGGACTGGGGACTAGCCGGGGACTGGGAACTAGGCGGGGACTAGGGACTAGCCGGGGACTGGGGACTAGCCGGGGACTGGGGACTAGCCGGGGACTGGGGACCAGGCAGGGACTGGGGACTAGCCAGGGTCTGGGGACTAGCCGGGGACTGGGGACTAGCCGGGGACTGAGAACTAGCCGGGGACTGGGGACTAGCCGGGGACTGGGGACTAGCCGGGGACTGGGGACTAGCCGGGGACTGGGGACTGGGGACTAGCCGAGGACTGGGGACTAGCCGGGGACTGGGGACTAGCCGGGGACTGAGAACTAGCCGGGGACTGGGGACTAGCCGGGGACTGGGGACTAGCCGGGGACAGGAGACTGGGGACTAGCCGGGGACTGGGGACTAGCCGGGGACTAGAGACTAGCCGAGGACTGGGGACTAGCCGGGGACTGGGGACTAGCCGGGGACTGGGGACCAGCCGAGGACTGGGGACTAGCCGGGGACTGGGGACTAGCCGAGGACTGGGGACTAGCTGGGGACTGGGGACTAGCCGGGGACTGAGAACTAGCCGGGGACTGGGAACTAGCCGGGGACTGGGAACTAGCCGGGGACTGGGGACTAGCCGGGGACTAGGGACTAGCCGGGGACAGGGGACTAGCCGGGGACTGGGGACTAGCCGGGGACTGGGGAGTAGCCGGGGACTGGGGACTAGCCGGGGACAGAGGACTAGTCGGGGACTGGGGACTAGCCGGGGACAGGGGACAAGCCGGGGACTGGGGACTAGCCGGGGACTGGGAACTAGCCGGGGACTGGGAACTAGCCGGGGACTGGGGACTAGCCGGGGACTGGGGACTAGCCGGGGACAGGGGACTAGCCGGGGACAGGGGACTAGCCGGGGACTGGGGACTAGCCGGGGACTGGGGACTAGCCGGGGACAGAGGATTAGTCGGGGACTGGGGACTAGCCGGGGACAGGGGACATGCCGGGGACTGGGGACTAGCCGGGGACTGGGGACTAGCCGGGGACAGGGGACTAGTCGGGGACTGGGGACTAGCCGGGGACTGGGGACTAGCCGGGGACTGGAGACTAGCCGGGGACTGGGGACTAGCCGGGGACTGGGGACTAGCCGGGGACTGGGGACTAGCCGGGGACAGGGGACTAGTCGGGGACTGGGAACTAGCCGGGGACTGGGGACTAGCCGGGGACTGGGGACTATCCGGGGACTGGGGACTAGCTGGGGACTGGGGACTAGCCGGGGACTAGGGACTAGCCGGGAACTGGGGACTAGCCGGGGACAGGGGACTAGTCGGGGACTGGGAACTAGCCGGGGACTGGGGACTAGCCGGGGACTGGGGACTAGCAGGGGACTGGGGACTAGCCGGTGACTGGGGACTAGCCGGGGACAGGGGACAAGCGGGAGGACCAGATGGAGACCGAAATGAAAAAGAAATGAAATGAATCTCATCCCTCCGGAGGCTGCGGACAACAACCAGACTCAACCACCTCCACCGACGGCCACCAGCCCGCCAGGCGGCGACACCAGCCGACCAGAAGGCGACACCAGCCCACTAGCCCACCAGGGGGCGATACCAGTCCGCCAGGGGGCGACACCAGCCCACCGGGGGGGCCGACACCGGCCCGCCAGGCGGTCCCTGACTCCACCAAGCTCCAGGACCGTTAAACACATGTTACGTCCCATTAAAAAAGGGCCACGGCGTTATACTTGGAAAGCGATACGGCGTCACTGGTGCAGTAAAAACAAGGGGACAGAAAGAGAACGCGACACCGTATCGGAGCCTTTAAAGTGATGTCGCCATTGCTCTTTATTATACACTTAGACATTGCCGGCCGGGGCTCTAACTGACTTCGAAGATAGCCCCACCTCTCTGGTGGCCCGGTTACTACATAGAACACTTAGACTTTAACCGAACCATGTACAAATCTCCCCATTATCAGTGACATTAGAAGGGCTTCTTCCACCGCATTTAACTCCAGTGGTTTAAAAAAAAACTACGACACAAAATTACAGCTCGCACTAAGGTAAAAATAAAGGATGAATTAGTTTTTTTTTTATCTGCAGTAGGTTTCGACCCTTATTTGTCGCCCATAGAACCATAATGTGGGCTGTTGGGGGTGTGATCCATCGCCTCCTCTTGATCCCCACCCACGACGGGCTATTAGGCCGGCTACAGACAGCATTTAACGACAGAAGAAAACAGCCGGTTTTGGTATTATTTTCGAGGGAAGCACCGCACACATTTGGTACCAAAGTACTATCGAAGCAGAGGGAAGTTTTCAGCCGGTTTGATTGACATTAACTTGCGGACGAGGGCCACTCGAGGGGTCAGGTGGCGGCTAGCGCGCTTGGAGTTGGTTGGATGAGCTCTGCCAGGCCAGGCATCGTTGAGCGGTTCGCGCCCTACCACAGTGCACATATCTATGTCTATGCAGGGTAAAGATTCCATTTCTTCCTTGGAAAAGAGCAGGGGATTGGCTACTCCTGCGGACATGGCTCTGCTCTAACCCTTGGTCCTCCACATAGAAGCGATACGATCTACAAAGGTTAAACTCTCCTCACACCGGGTCGTCTTACTTAAAATGGAGTCGAGTTTAAACCAACGTGACGTCAGCACACGTGTGGGTGCTTCTCTGTCGTGTCGCGCAGTCATTATAGATAGATTTGTTTGCATGATGTATCTATAAGTACGTAGGGAAGGTGCCCTTTGTGCATTTATCAGGCAGCAAACACATGTTTGTAAACATTATTTCAGCTTATCCCTCAACAGTAGATACAGTTATCAAAAGGTAAAATGTATTCAAATATCACCTCCTAAATCTGGTTACAAGGTGAGCCTCTTCTCGAGAAGATCCACTGAACAAGTCAATGAGCCGCAGGATGTTACAAACCCGATACTCAAGAATGGTGACTTCAACGCACGATTGCGTAACGTGGCATTGCGGA
The DNA here is from genome assembly GCA_964019135.1 of Arenicola marina. Lineage (NCBI taxonomy): Eukaryota > Metazoa > Annelida > Polychaeta > Arenicolidae > Arenicola > Arenicola marina. The sequence continues at coordinate 4,948 of CAXHSH010000942.1, forward strand.
AGATATACCAGGTAACTGTTCCATCTTGGAATATATTTAGCGTTCTATTCGGATATGTTGTCTTTACTCGTCATTTAAGTTTAGCATTAGAAGGTTAGGGTTAAGGTATAATACAAACAGACGAAAATATACTGAAAGATCGTAGCCAGACAAAATTATTGTATGTGTTTCGTCTCTTATTCTCGGTGGTTCGCGCCTCGCTGTGGCCATGTCTGTATGGTCGCAAAAATATCATGTCCTTCTTCGCAAGAAGGAGGGTGTTACTCCGGGGACATAAGTCCAATCGTCTTTTCTTTCTCCCATTGATATGGACAGTTAAAGCGTCCTGAATATTCAACCAACCAACCAGCCCTTTCTTTCGCTTAAACACATTGGCCTAAGTGTACGCAAAAGTTTGTACTATCTTTGGTGTAAGCCATGACCGGTAAAAAGACAATTATAGCCAGTGCAAGCATCGCCAGAGCTAGGTGTTCAAGTTGACTTTAACTTGGGTTTTAAGCATGCAAACGAGTTAGCTGGTGAGGGCGAAGCCGAGTCAAAGGGGTGAGTGGTATATGGGGTGGGGCGGGGCGGGGTGGGGCGAAGTGGGGGTAGAGAGGGTAGCCGATTGCAGCGGATTGATGTCAGGGCGAGTAGTGAAGGGACTGGGTTGGGATTGGGGGCGGGCGGAGGCTATAGAGGGTCAAGGGGGGGGGGAGGCTGGAGGATCAGGGGAGGTCGGTGTGGGAGGGGTAGGGGTACCATGGTGATATCGCACTCAGCCTACTCCTCCCATCGCGTGTCAAGTGTGCATTAGGCGGGTGAACAGAAATAAAGAGAAGCCTGCCTGATGACAAATGCTTCCCGTGTTGTAGCCGCCCCCCTCTCACTGACTCACCGCACATAATTGAATGTAAAGAGGATTCCCTTTTTCTTTTTTTTTAAACTGACTACAACGTCCCTACACCCATAGCAACCCATTCCCCTCACCCCCACCCTGCCCCCCCCCACCATACCCACCCAAACAGATAGCCAAACCGACGTCCCGTGTCGCGTGAAATATGCGCGACCTCGATCTCGATTGACCTTGACCTTGGATAATAAATAAATGACGACACTATGTTTGTGACACGTGTGTTATCATTTGTCGGCGTCTGGGACGAACCATTCAATGACAGTCAAACCAGTCGTTTGTATAACCAGTTGTACGATAAAATGCCATCTGCACCCCAAATTAGCGATTACAGAGCAAACGTGTACATCATGTACAATATAGAAGATGGCTATACATTCAGGTAGTTGCTACTGCCTTATGCATAGAGCTTATGACGATGAATGGATCCCAAGGCAGATGGGACAAACCACGATGGTACCTTTCGGGTCGTTGGTACTTACGCACAGAGCCCATCACGCTGAATAGGTGTGCATCTCAACGTGGACAGGACAAACTAAGACGCTAGCTTGCCTAAAACAACCCTTCTAAACACCCAACGCACAGTGCCAACATAAATGTGTCAGGTCACTTAGACGCACAGGGTCAATATGGATTTGTCAGGTCACTTAGACGCACAGGCTCAATATGGATGTGTCAGGTCACTTAGACGCACAGGCTCAATATGGATGTTTCAGGTCACTTAGACGCACAGGGTCAATATGGATGTGTCAGGTCACTTAGATGCACAGAGCCAATATGGATGTGTCAGGTCACTTAGACGCACAGAGCCAATATAGATGTGTCAGGTCACTTAGACGCACCGAGCCAATATGGATGTGTCAGGTCACTTAGACGCACAGAGCCAATATGGATGTGTCAGGGCACTAAGACGCACAGGGTCAATATGGATGTGTCAGGTCACTTAGACGCACAGAGCCAATATGGATGTGTCATGTCACTTAGACGCACAGAGCCAATATGGATGTCAGGCCAATTAGACGTACAGAGCCAATATGGATGTGTCAGGTCACTTAGACGCACAGAGCCAATATGGATGTGTCAGATCACTTAGACGCACAGAGCCAATATTGATGTGTCAGGTCATTTAGACGCACAGAGCCAATATGCATGTGTCAGGTCACTTAGACGCACAGAGCCAATATGGATGTGTCAGGTCACTTAGACGCACAGAGCCAATATGGATGTGTCAGATCACTTAGACGCACAGAGCCAATATGGATGTGTCATGTCACTTAGACGCACAGAGCCAATATGGGTGTGTCAGGTCACTTCGACGCAGAGAGCCAATATGGATGTGTCAGGCCTATTAGACGCACAGAGCCAATATGGATGTGTCAGGTCACTTAGACGCACAAAGCCAATATGGGTGTGTCAGGTCACTTAGACGCACAGAGCCAATATGGATGTGTCAGGTCACTTAGACGCACAGAGCCAATATGGGTGTGTCAGGTCACTTAGACGCAGAGAGCCAATATGGATGTCAGGCCCCTTAGACGCACAGGACCAATATGGATGTGTCAGGTCACTTAGACGCACCGAGCCAATATGGATGTGTCAGGTCACTCAGACGCACAGAGCCAATATGGATGTGTCAGGGCACTAAGACGCACAGGGTCAATATGGATGTGTCAGGTCACTTAGACGCACAGAGCCAATATGGATGTGTCAGGTCACTTAGACGTTAATGCCGCCCCCCATTTTCACTATATATATATACGTGTATGTATATACGGATGTAAAGTACAAGTGTTCGATCATGCTCTTTCCGGTTGGCGTCACAGCGCCCTCCAGCGGCCACCAGTGTAGGCCATCAGTCAGTCGGCCACCAGGGGTGTTCCCAACCGACTGGACCATTAAAACAAATTACAACCCTTGATATATTAATAGATACATGAATAAATATATCTATATATATATACATGTATACCACAATCCGAATTTACAGCCCAGAAGTCAAGCCAGCCATTTGCAAATCGTGGCCCGCACAAGAGGCTTTTATGGGCGTACACCACTTGATCTATGGCTTATATGCATTAGTTCTGTCATCTCAGGCGGTGCATAAGTCACGCGATGGTAGATGGCCATCTCCCTAGCCGTAGCCCCTGGTACTGGGCCCCGACACCACGACGTCATTTCACCCGACGGCGGAGGAGGAGGCAGGCCATAAAACCTACAACCCTATAAACGCCGTCGGCAGTGGGAGCCGCGGTGTGGGTTCATTTTCTCGCCTCGTCAACTCGGATGAAAGAGGCGAGCTAAAAACCAGGCCGGATAAGGTTGGATGGGGTTGGAAGGTGGCGCGATAGGAATCTCCGGGCCGTGATTTATGGGGGGGACGTTTATCTGTTACTGTTGCAGTGGTGCCGCCACTGTCAAAACAAGGAATTTAAACAATAAAGTCACCGCCAAACGACTCTCTTGGGGCACATGATATAGACAATATATATCGAAGTTGAACCTCACGCACGTCCCACAGATACCGGATATATTACAAGTCATATACGATGCCATGTACTGTACATATAGTTATCCCGTATAACATATATACCAATATGTTAGGTACGTATAGTAGGTACCATGCCTATTTCGTACCAATTTTAGTTCTATACATTGTATAAATGAAATATAAGGTTGGTGTTTCAGGTCACTACTGTACTGTGTGTATTAAAACTTAAAACTGGGCTATAAAACTGGTTGTCCACTTCCGTATGGCCAGAAACATCACCAATGAAAGAACGATGCAAGTACGGCGAGAACAATTTCCTTGTGTCTGGTCAGCGTGCCAAAAAAAAAAAATGTGAAAAAAAAATCTTCGCACAGGCGCCAAGTGTTTTTGAGCGGTAAAAAAGTGGGGATTATTTAGCGGAGTAGTTTTTATTCAGACTTGCTTTCATTGATTCACCGCCGATGTCGACAGCTAAAATTCGGTTTTAATCGACAGGAACTCAATAATCACCACCACGCCCTGATGGCATCTTCACTTTAAAGAACCCACTTAAACTGACACAGCTTTTTTTCTTCTCCAAAGCACTTCCCTCCTGACTTGAGATTGAATAAGATTGATGAGTCGCCCTCCGGTAGAGGGCCTCTCGTTCCGTTCAGCCTGTCATCCAGCGGTCCATTATTATAATAAAGTTAAAACAAAATCTAATAAATCGGTCTAGTTTAATTATGTATCCGTATAAATTAAGAGCGGCGGATTGCCGTTACAAACCGCTCCAGTGATACCACAAGTGTGGCGTGAAACCCATTTCCCATGTTTATTCAAGGATGGTTCTCCCTTTTTGATGGACGGAGGATTCGAGATACAAATATTAGCATGAATTTAACCGACTGGCGCAGCATAGGATGGAAGATGCCATATTCCAATTGGCGCCTACCCTGATTAGCATATCAATCCATGTGCATCACGCGCGCCCCGCCCCACCGATAAAAATCCCATGCCTTCATAATCTACCATAATCCTTCAATTTCAGAAGGACTTAAGCATCCCCGGTCGCCGGTCTAAGGATATTACGCCCAAGTAGCTAAGCAAATTCAGATATAAATGGCCGTCAAGGGAGAGGTAGCGAGACAGGGGAAGGGGCGGGGATTGGGGGATGGGGGGTGGGGGGGGGGGAGTGTAAAGGGGGCAGAGCAGATCGCACCATGAGGGAACGTTGGGATGTGTGTGTGTGTGTGTGTGTTGGGATGGGAGGGGAAGAGGATATGGGGAAACACTTCTTAATGCCAGCGCCTTAAGCAGTTAATTCTTATTACCAACAGCGAAAAATACGCGAAAGCAGCCAAAACGCTGGATGCGCTTGTCGCGCGCGCCACACAAAAAAAGTCTGCGGAATTGAATTGGCGGGAAAAGTTAGGCATCGAAATTTCTGTGGAGCGTCCCTGGACGCCGTGCTCGCTATGTAAAGGTCATTGTGGGTAGTTTTTTTTCATATGATGACCATCCATCATTTACGATGATGAGAGGTCGAGCAAGACGGCCCCAGACAACCAAAAACCGTAGTAATTCCAATTACAGCCAACGAGACCTCCGCATCAACTCAGTACGGCGAAGCACCTATCTCACCGGGATATGTCTTTTTTTTTACTATGACTTACACAATTAAACCAATCGGGACTCAAGAAAAGCAAGATCCCCCCCCCCTCTCCCCATCCAAGCACCCAGCAAATAAGTTCCCATATGCGATGCCGAATAAAAGACAAAATATCTAGGCAAGATAATATGTACAGAATATTGAATTGATTATCTATTTACTGAGATAACGAATAATGTTTTTGCTCCAGGCACGACAACTAAACATAAATAATAGTGAAGACAAAAACACCCCCCCCCCCCCAAAAAAAAAGAAGTCAATCGAATTTGCCGGGGATTCCCTAAAATCGGGGCGGTTTGATTAAAGCACTTCACCAATGAGCATAAAATCTACTTCGATGACGTCACAAGGCAGATGGCGCGATGATCTGATTTACTCGCAGACGCCCGGAATCAATCTCAACTTGCTATTGTTTAAATCTAGTCCAACTGGTCCCAGGACGAGATAACATTTAGGCCGGCATTATAGTTTAGCGTCGCGCTCCCCGCGCGTAACGACGGCGCATTACCGTCATTAGGCGCATTAATTTATGTCAGCGGCGCCGCGGATGCTTATTAATTTCAAGATTGAGGACTACTTTTTTGGAGGAAGAGCCACGTGATTAATGGTGGAGCGGCACGAAGGCAGGAGGGTGGGTCGGGTGGGATTAGTTCCCGCCCCCCCCCCCACATCCACATCCCCTCCCCTCGATGGATAGCCCCACCCCTACAGGGGCAGGCTAGGCTGAAAGTGGCTGGAGTGGAGGGTGGGGATGAGCTTATTTTTTGCAAGCATGGGATTACTATCTGACCTGGCCAGCCCCTGGGTGAGTCTTATTATGAACAAGCCAAAGGGTGCGGGGGGTGGGGGTGGGGGGGGGCGGTCTAACTAGGGCGCCAGGGCGAGTTTGTTTCAATTGGGTGGAATAGGAGGGAGGGAGGGGCGGGTGGAAGTGGGGGTTTCGGTAGGGGGGGACGGGGGGGGGGGGGGGGTGCGGGGGGAAGCGGGGGCGTGACCCGGGGGCTGGGTCGTTAAAACCGTTGTGGGCGCCTAGCGTGTTAATGTAGTCGGGGTGCCTGTGGTGTGGGTGGGGTGGTTGTAGCGGTGGCCTGCGTCACTGGCAGTGGAGTTAACGAGTGGATTTAAGCTGTTCTTTTATATTAGCCATCTATCTCACGTTAGCTAGCCACCCGGGCAAATATGACGGGACACGAATCAATAAGAATTAAATGCCAAATGCCTCTCTACAAGCAGCGTTATGTTAAACCGATGGGAACAATCGGGAAGCTCAAAAACACAATGACGTGATTCTCCGGTGGTTAGAACTAAATTGAATTCTCGTCAAGCATTAATTGGTTAATACATTTTTATATTTTCCAGAAGTTGCTGGTGTGTATATTATCGTTGTTTTTCATCGGCTGATTTCTATCGAAAGCCTCCCAGGGAGGGTAGGGGTGGGGTGGGTGGGAGGCATCTCTGAGATCAATCTCGATACGTTTAGGATAAACATCATTGATCCCCCCCCACCCACCCCTAGAGGTCGCTACTGGGTGAGAGTGGTTGTGTGACGTCATTATGATTACGTCACAAACGATATCCTATGACATCATTGGGTGGATCGGTACGCGCGATGGTATCACCGTGGGGACTTGACCCCACCCACCCCCTCCAACTCTCTGGGGGTGAAGTGGGTAACTAACTGTCCTAGGGTCACTCACAGAATTTTGGCTGCGGCTTTAAGAGTCTATCTCCCTAAGGATTAACATTTAAACACGTCGAATCTTCGTCAAAATGAATGGAAAAAACGAATGAAAGGTATGCTATAAATTGTCGATAAATCATTGATAATTATTTATCGTTGTAAAGAGTGAAAAATAAAGGGACATTCTTTGTAGGTTGTATCTTCAGGACGCGTTAACGACTTTTTGGTCATATCGCGTCGATGGGAGAAGGGAGGGACAGCGGAGCCATGTCTCAAGGCGAGCGCTCTAACCCACTGAGCTATCGAGGCGGCCCCCGAAAGGGGAGTGGATACCGTTAATAAGCTTTGGTTGATAACATGATCTTCACTCTAAAGTATGTATGGTAGTCTATGACGTTCATCTGCTCAGTGAATGATTACCACTGAGGTTCCGCTTAGTATCTCACAACAAATGTGTCTGCATCTAGTTTCATGCAACCTCATTTCATCGCACTGGAATGTTTCTCTTTCTTCCCTTAGAACGAGACAAACAGGAGCACTGTTCAAGCATCAACGTAAACACAAATCTTCAATTCCAGTCCCAAGTTATGAAAGGAAATCCAGCGCAACTTTAAAGTCAATAGTCAGGATGGGTGGACGGGGAGGGGTGGGCTGGAAGGGGTGGGGTGGTGGGGGGAGGGGCAGGTATATCCACCCTGACTTCGACTCCCTAGGGTGTAGCATATTAAGGACACTTTTTCCGGATTCTTTTTTGATCTGTTCCGTCCACGGCCTTTTTTTTTATAGACCTTTAACGGTTAATAAGTTTTAACTGCAAACACTAGAGCGCCGCAGGGGAGAACACCCTCTAGTGTACAAAACAAACTTAGCATCAGACAATGATATAGATATATGGCCCTATCTGAAGTGGCAATTTTGGTTTTCACAGCAAAACGTTCTGGGACTGTGAATAAACATTGCCCGGTCCCGTTATGTCACGCCGCGGTGGAGCATTATCTAGGTTGGCGGCTATACTCAGCCATAGCAATATGTTTGGCTCTGTGTTGACTTTAAAAATAATCGTGAACCGCCTCAGTATAGTGAGCATTACAGTTGCTTTCGTTGTCGAGAGGGATGAATGTCCCTAGGGGGGGGGGGGGGCAACCTTCTCTACATTTGACAGTTAAATGAATGTCAACTGGGGGAGTGAGGGTGGGGGTGGGAGTGAGGGGGGTGGGTGTGGGGTGTGGGGTGGTGGTAGGAGTGGGGTGGTGGTAGGAGTGGGGTGAGGGTGGTGGTGACAGTGGGAGTGGTGGTGACAGTGGGGTGGGAGTGGTGGTGACAGTGGGAGTGGTGGTGACAACGGGGTGGGAGTGGTGGTGACAGTGGGAGTGGTGGTGACCGTGGGAGTGGTGGTGACAGTGGGGTGGGAGTGGTGGTGACAGTGGGGTGGGAGTGGTGGTGACCGTGGGAGTGGTGGTGACAACGGGGTGGGAGTGGTGGTGACAGTGGGAGTGGTGGTGACGGTGGGAGTGATGGTGACAGTGGGGTGGGAGTGGTGGTGACAGTGGGAGTGGTGGTGACAACGGGGTGGGAGTGGTGGTGACAGTGGGAGTGGTGGTGACCGTGGGAGTGGTGGTGACAGTGGGGGTGGTGGTGACAGTGGGGTGGGAGTGGTGGTGACAGTGGGGTGGGAGTGGTGGTGACCGTGGGAGTGGTGGTGACAACGGGGTGGGAGTGGTGGTGACAGTGGGAGTGGTGGTGACGGTGGGAGTGATGGTGACAGTGGGGTGGGAGTGGTGGTGACAGTGGGAGTGGTGGTGACAACGGGGTGGGAGTGGTGGTGACAGTGGGAGTGGTGGTGACGGTGGGAGTGGTGGTGACAGTGGGGTGGGAGTGGTGGTGACAGTGGGAGTGGTGGTGACAGTGGGGTGGAAGTGGGGGTGGTAGTGGGGTGGTGGTGACAGTGGGGGTAGAAGATTCAGGTTAAAACTCGTTGAAATGCCATCGTTTCATCTATGTTGAAAGAACTTTTAATACACTCAGCCAGACGGCGACGCGTTGCTGGGTTTTTGTAATACCAGCGGTTTATGTTAGTGTCCGAATCAACCGATCGGCGGCAGCACCGGACGGCACCTTTATTCAGAACGCCTGCGGGGGCAGCGGTGTGGTGGGGTACAATAGTTCGGTGAAGCGTGGTGTCAGGCGGGTGTGTGGTCGGGGTGGTCTAGCATCTGGCGGTTAGATGGGGGGTTGGTGGGGATGTGTGGTGGCGATAGGGACGTGGCACCCGCCACCTTCTCCACCCCCTCCCCTCCCCTCCCACTCAAAATGTCCGC
>CAXHSH010000943.1:0-21375 GCA_964019135.1 Arenicola marina
GGCCAGAAATACTCTGGAGAGAGACGGGGAGGAGAGAGGGCGAGGGGAAGGGCCAGAAATACTCTGGAGAGAGACGGGGGGAGAGAGGGCGAGGGGAGGGCCAGAAATACTCTGGAGAAAGACGGGGGGAGAGAGGGCGAGGGGAGGGCCAGAAATACTCTGGAGAGAAGACGGGGGGAGAGAGGGCGAGGGGAGGGCCAGAAATACTCTGGAGAGAGAACGGGGGGAGAGAGGGCGAGGGGAGGGCCAGAAATACTCTGGAGAAAGACGGGTGGAGAGAGGGCGAGGGGAGGGCCAGAAATACTCTGGAGAGAGACGGGGGGAGAGAGGGCGAGGGGAGGGCCAGAAATACTCTGGAGAGAGACGGGGGGAGAGAGGGCGAGGGGAGGGCCAGAAATACTCTGGAGAGAGACGGGGGGAGAGAGGGCGAGGGGAGGGCCAGAAATACTCTGGAGAGAGACGGGGGGAGAGAGGGCGAGGGGAGGGCCAGAAATACTCTGGAGAGAGACGGGGGGAGAGAGGGCGAGGGGAGGGCCAGAAATACTCTGGAGAGAGACGGGGGAAGAGAGGGCGAGGGAAGGGCCAGAAATACTCTGGAGAGAGACGGGGGAGAGAGGGCGAGGGAAGGGCCAGAAATACTCTGGAGAAAGACGGGGGGAGAGAGGGCGAGGGAAGGGCCAGAAATACTCTGGAGAGAGACGGGGGAGAGAGGGCGAGGGGAGGGCCAGAAATACTCTGGAGAAAGACGGGGGGAGAGAGGGCGAGGGAAGGGCCAGAAATACTCTGGAGAGAGACGGGGGGAGAGAGGGCGAGGGGAGGGCCAGAAATACTCTGGAGAAAGACGGGGGAAGAGAGGGCGAGGGGAGGGCCAGAAATACTCTGGAGAAAGACGGGGGGAGAGAGGGCGAGGGAAGGGCCAGAAATACTCTGGAGAGAGACGGGTGGAGAGAGGGCGAGGGGAGGGCCAGAAATACTCTGGAGAGAGAAGGGGGGAGAGAGGGCGAGGGGAGGGCCAGAAATACTCTGGAGAAAGACGGGGGGAGAGAGGGCGAGGGGAGGGCCAGAAATACTCTGGAGAGAGACGGGGGAGAGAGGGCGAGGGAAGGGCCAGAAATACTCTGGAGAGCGAAGGGGGGAGAGAGGGCGAGGGGAGGGCCAGAAATACTCTGGAGAGAGACGGGTGGAGAGAGGGCGAGGGGAGGGCCAGAAATACTCTGGAGAGAGAAGGGGGGAGAGAGGGCGAGGGGAGGGCCAGAAATACTCTGGAGAAAGACGGGGGGAGAGAGGGCGAGGGGAGGGCCAGAAATACTCTGGAGAGAGACGGGTGGAGAGAGGGCGAGGGGAGGGCCAGAAATACTCTGGAGAGAGAAGGGGGGAGAGAGGGCGAGGGGAGGGCCAGAAATACTCTGGAGAAAGACGGGGGGAGAGAGGGCGAGGGGAGGGCCAGAAATACTCTGGAGAGAGACGGGGGAGAGAGGGCGAGGGAAGGGCCAGAAATACTCTGGAGAGAGACGGGGGGAGAGAGGGCGAGGGGAGGGCCAGAAATACTCTGGAGAAAGACGGGGGAAGAGAGGGCGAGGGGAGGGCCAGAAATACTCTGGAGAAAGACGGGGGGAGAGAGGGCGAGGGAAGGGCCAGAAATACTCTGGAGAGAGACGGGTGGAGAGAGGGCGAGGGGAGGGCCAGAAATACTCTGGAGAGAGAAGGGGGGAGAGAGGGCGAGGGGAGGGCCAGAAATACTCTGGAGAGAGACGGGGGAGAGAGGGCGAGGGGAGGGCCAGAAATACTCTGGAGAGAGACGGGGGGAGAGAGGGCGAGGGGAGGGCCAGAAATACTCTGGAGAAAGACGGGTGGAGAGAGGGCGAGGGGAGGGCCAGAAATACTCTGGAGAGAGACGGGGGGAGAGAGGGCGAGGGGAGGGCCAGAAATACTCTGGAGAAAGACGGGGGGAGAGAGGGCGAGGGGAGGGCCAGAAATACTCTGGAGAGAGACGGGTGGAGAGAGGGCGAGGGGAGGGCCAGAAATACTCTGGAGAGAGACGGGGGGAGAGAGGGCGAGGGAAGGGCCAGAAATACTCTGGAGAGAGACGGGGGGAGAGAGGGCGAGGGGAGGGCCAGAAATACTCTGGAGAGAGACGGGTGGAGAGAGGGCGAGGGGAGGGTCAGAAATACTCTGGAGAGAGACGGGGGGAGAGAGGGCGAGGGGAGGGCCAGAAATACTCTGGAGAAAGACGGGGGAAGAGAGGGCGAGGGGAGGGCCAGAAATACTCTGGAGAGAGACGGGGGGAGAGAGGGCGAGGGGAGGGCCAGAAATACTCTGGAGAGAGACGGGGGGAGAGAGGGCGAGGGGAGGGCCAGAAATACTCTGGAGAGAGACGGGGGGAGAGAGGGCGAGGGGAGGGCCAGAAATACTCTGGAGAGAGACGGGTGGAGAGAGGGCGAGGGGAGGGCCAGAAATACTCTGGAGAAAGACGGGGGGAGAGAGGGCGAGGGGAGGGCCAGAAATACTCTGGAGAGAGACGGGGGGAGAGAGGGCGAGGGGAGGGCCAGAAATACTCTGGAGAGAGACGGGTGGAGAGAGGGCGAGGGGAGGGTCAGAAATACTCTGGAGAGAGACGGAGGGAGAGAGGGCGAGGGAAGGGCCAGAAATACTCTGGAGAAAGACGGGGGAAGAGAGGGCGAGGGGAGGGCCAGAAATACTCTGGAGAAAGACGGGGGGAGAGAGGGCGAGGGGAGGGTCAGAAATACTCTGGAGAGAGACGGGTGGAGAGAGGGCGAGGGGAGGGCCAGAAATACTCTGGAGAAAGACGGGGGAAGAGAGGGCGAGGGGAGGGCCAGAAATACTCTGGAGAAAGACGGGGGGAGAGAGGGCGAGGGAAGGGCCAGAAATACTCTGGAGAGAGACGGGGGGAGAGAGGGCGAGGGGAGGGCCAGAAATACTCTGGAGAGAGACGGGGGGAGAGAGGGCGAGGGGAGGGCCAGAAATACTCTGGAGAGAGACGGGGAGAGAGAGGGCGAGGGGAGGGCCAGAAATACTCTGGAGAAAGACGGGGGAAGAGAGGGCGAGGGGAGGGCCAGAAATACTCTGGAGAAAGACGGGGGGAGAGAGGGCGAGGGAAGGGCCAGAAATACTCTGGAGAGAGACGGGGGGAGAGAGGGCGAGGGGAGGGCCAGAAATACTCTGGAGAGAGACGGGGGGAGAGAGGGCGAGGGGAGGGCCAGAAATACTCTGGAGAGAGACGGGGAGAGAGAGGGCGAGGGGAGGGCCAGAAATACTCTGGAGAAAGACGGGGGAGAGAGGGCGAGGGGAGGGCCAGAAATACTCTGGAGAGAGACGGGGGGAGAGAGAGCGAGGGGAGGGCCAGAAATACACTGGAGAGAGACGGGTGGAGAGAGGGCGAGGGGAGGGCCAGAAATACTCTGGAGAGAGACGAGGGGAGAGAGGGCGAGGGAAGGGCCAGAAATACTCTGGAGAGAGACGGGGGGAGAGAGGGCGAGGGAAGGGCCAGAAATACTCTGGAGAGAGACGGGGGGAGAGAGGGCGAGGGGAGGGCCAGAAATACTCTGGAGAGAGACGGGAGGAGAGAGGGCGAGGGGAGGGCCAGAAATACTCTGGAGAGAGACGGGGGGAGAGAGGGCGAGGGGAGAGCCAGAAATACTCTGGAGAGAGACGGGAGGAGAGAGGGCGAGGGGAGGGCCAGAAATACTCTGGAGAGAGACGGGGGGAGAGAGGGCGAGGGGAGGGCCAGAAATACTCTGGAGAGAGACGGGGGGAGAGAGGGCGAGGGGAGGGCCAGAAATACTCTGGAGAGAGAAGGGGGGAGAGAGGGCGAGGGGAGGGCCAGAAATACTCTGGAGAGAGAAGGGGGGAGAGAGGGCGAGGGGAGGGCCAGAAATACTCTGGAGAGAGAAGGGGGGAGAGAGGGCGAGGGGAGGGCCAGAAATACTCTGGAGAAAGACGGGGGGAGAGAGGGCGAGGGGAGGGCCAGAAATACTCTGGAGAAAGACGGGGGGAGAGAGGGCGAGGGAAGGGCCAGAAATACTCTGGAGAAAGACGGGGGGAGAGAGGGCGAGGGAAGGGCCAGAAATACTCTGGAGAGAGACGGGGGGAGAGAGGGCGAGGGGAGGGCCAGAAATACTCTGGAGAGAGACGGGGGAGAGAGGGCGAGGGAAGGGCCAGAAATACTCTGGAGAGAGACGGGGGGAGAGAGGGCGAGGGGAGGGCCAGAAATACTCTGGAGAGAGACGGGGGGAGAGAGGGCGAGGGGAGGGCCAGAAATACTCTGGAGAGAGACGGGGGGAGAGAGGGCGAGGGGAGGGCCAGAAATACTCTGGAGAAAGACGGGGGGAGAGAGGGCGAGGGGAGGGCCAGAAATACTCTGGAGAGAGACGGGGGGAGAGAGGGCGAGGGGAGGGCCAGAAATACTCTGGAGAAAGACGGGGGGAGAGAGGGCGAGGGGAGGGCCAGAAATACTCTGGAGAAAGACGGGGGGAGAGAGGGCGAGGGGAGGGCCAGAAATACTCTGGAGAAAGACGGGGGGAGAGAGGGCGAGGGGAGGGCCAGAAATACTCTGGAGAGAGACGGGGGGAGAGAGGGCGAGGGGAGGGCCAGAAATACTCTGGAGAAAGACGGGGGGAGAGAGGGCGAGGGGAGGGCCAGAAATACTCTGGAGAGAGACGGGGGGAGAGAGGGCGAGGGGAGGGCCAGAAATACTCTGGAGAAAGACGGGGGGAGAGAGGGCGAGGGGAGGGCCAGAAATACTCTGGAGAGAGACGGGTGGAGAGAGGGCGAGGGGAGGGCCAGAAATACTCTGGAGAGAAACGGGGGAGAGAGGGCGAGGGGAGGGCCAGAAATACTCAGGAGAAAGACGGGGGGAGAGAGGGCGAGGGGAGGGCCAGAAATACTCTGGAGAGAGACGGGGGGAGAGAGGGCGAGGGGAGGGCCAGAAATACTCTGGAGAAAGACGGGGGGAGAGAGGGCGAGGGGAGGGCCAGAAATACTCTGGAGAAAGACGGGGGGAGAGAGGGCGAGGGGAGGGCCAGAAATACTCTGGAGAGAGACGGGGGGAGAGAGGGCGAGGGGAGAGCCAGAAATACTCTGGAGAAAGACGGGGGAGAGAGGGCGAGGGAAGGGCCAGAAATACTCTGGAGAGAGACGGGGGGAGAGAGGGCGAGGGGAGGGCCAGAAATACTCTGGAGAGAGACGGGGGAGAGAGGGCGAGGGAAGGGCCAGAAATACTCTGGAGAGAGACGGGGGGAGAGAGGGCGAGGGGAGGGCCAGAAATACTCTGGAGAGAGACGGGGGGAGAGAGGGCGAGGGGAGGGCCAGAAATACTCTGGAGAGAGACGGGGGGAGAGAGGGCGAGGGGAGGGCCAGAAATACTCTGGAGAGAGACGGGGGGAGAGAGGGCGAGGGGAGGGCCAGAAATACTCTGGAGAGAGACGGGGAGAGAGAGGGCGAGGGGAGGGCCAGAAATACTCTGGAGAAAGACGGGGGGAGAGAGGGCGAGGGGAGGGCCAGAAATACTCTGGAGAAAGACGGGGGGAGAGAGGGCGAGGGGAGGGCCAGAAATACTCTGGAGAGAGACGGGGAGAGAGAGGGCGAGGGGAGGGCCAGAAATACTCTGGAGAAAGACGGGGAGAGAGAGGGCGAGGGGAGGGCCAGAAATACTCTGGAGAAAGACGGGGGGAGAGAGGGCGAGGGGAGGGCCAGAAATACTCTGGAGAGAGACGGGGAGAGAGAGGGCGAGGGGAGGGCCAGAAATACTCTGGAGAAAGACGGGGGGAGAGAGGGCGAGGGGAGGGCCAGAAATACTCTGGAGAGAGACGGGAGGAGAGAGGGCGAGGGAAGGGCCAGAAATACTCTGGAGAGAGACGGGGGGAGAGAGGGCGAGGGGAGGGCCAGAAATACTCTGGAGAGAGACGGGGGGAGAGAGGGCGAGGGGAGGGCCAGAAATACTCTGGAGAAAGACGGGGGGAGAGAGGGCGAGGGGAGGGCCAGAAATACTCTGGAGAGAGACGGGGAGAGAGAGGGCGAGGGGAGGGCCAGAAATACTGTGGAGAAAGACGGGGGGAGAGAGGGCGAGGGGAGGGCCAGAAATACTCTGGAGAGAGACAGGAGGATAGAGGGCGATGGGAGGGCCAGAAATACTCTGGAGACAGACGGGGGGAGAGAGGGCGAGGGGAGGGCCAGAAATACTCTGGAGAGAGACGGGTGGAGAGAGGGCGAGGGGAGGGCCAGAAATACTCTGGAGAGAGACGGGGGGAGAGAGGGCGAGGGAAGGGCCAGAAATACTCTGGAGAGAGACGGGTGGAGAGAGGGCGAGGGGAGGGCCAGAAATACTCTGGAGAAAGACGGGGGAAGAGAGGGCGAGGGGAGGGCCAGAAATACTCTGGAGAGAGAAGGGGGGAGAGAGGGCGAGGGGAGGGCCAGAAATACTCTGGAGAGAGACGGGTGGAGAGAGGGCGAGGGGAGAGCCAGAAATACTCTGGAGAGAGACGGGGGGAGAGAGGGCGAGGGGAGGGCCAGAAATACTTTGGAGAGAGACGGGGGGAGAGAGGGCGAGGGGAGGGCCAGAAATACTCTGGAGAGAGACGGGTGGAGAGAGGGCGAGGGGAGGGCCAGAAATACTCTGGAGACAGACGGGGGGAGAGAGGGCGAGGGGAGGGCCAGAAATACTCTGGAGAGAGAAGGGGGGAGAGAGGGCGAGGGGAGGGCCAGAAATACTCTGGAGAGAGACGGGTGGAGAGAGGGCGAGGGGAGAGCCAGAAATACTCTGGAGAGAGACGGGGGGAGAGAGGGCGAGGGGAGGGCCAGAAATACTTTGGAGAGAGACGGGGGGAGAGAGGGCGAGGGGAGGGCCAGAAATACTCTGGAGAGAGACGGGTGGAGAGAGGGCGAGGGGAGGGCCAGAAATACTTTGGAGAGAGACGGGGGGAGTGAGGGCGAGGGGAGGTCCAGAAATACTCTGGAGAAAGACGGGGGGAGAGAGGGCGAGGGGAGGGCCAGAAATACTTTGGAGAAAGACGGGGGGAGAGAGGGCGAGGGGAGGGCCAGAAATACTCTGGAGAGAGACGGGGGGAGAGAGGGCGAGGGGAGGGCCAGAAATACTCTGGAGAAAGACGGGGAGAGAGAGGGCGAGGGGAGGGCCAGAAATACTTTGGAGAGAGACGGGGGGAGAGAGGGCGAGGGGAGGGCCAGAAATATTCTGGAGAGAGACGGGAGGAGAGAGGGCGAGGGGAGGGCCAGAAATACTCTGGAGAAAGACGGGGGAAGAGAGGGCGAGGGGAGGGCCAGAAATACTCTGGAGAGAGACGGGGAGAGAGAGGGCGAGGGGAGGGCCAGAAATACTTTGGAGAGAGACGGGTGGAGAGAGGGCGAGGGGAGGGCCAGAAATACTCTGGAGAGAGACGGGAGGAGAGAGGGCGAGGGGAGGGCCAGAAATACTCTGGAGAGAGACGGGGGGAGAGAGGGCGAGGGGAGGGCCAGAAATACTGTGGAGAAAGACGGGGGGAGAGAGGGCGAGGGGAGGGCCAGAAATACTCTGGAGAGAGACAGGAGGATAGAGGGCGATGGGAGGGCCAGAAATACTCTGGAGACAGACGGG
Source organism: Arenicola marina (assembly GCA_964019135.1). NCBI lineage: Eukaryota > Metazoa > Annelida > Polychaeta > Arenicolidae > Arenicola > Arenicola marina. The sequence continues at coordinate 7,607 of CAXHSH010000943.1, forward strand.
GGGAGAGAGGGCGAGGGGAGGGCCAGAAATACTCTGGAGAGAGACGGGGGGAGAGAGGGCGAGGGGAGAGCCAGAAATACTCTGGAGAGAGACGGGGGGAGAGAGGGCGAGGGGAGGGCCAGAAATACTTTGGAGAGAGACGGGGGGAGAGAGGGCGAGGGGAGGGCCAGAAATACTCTGGAGAGAGACGGGTGGAGAGAGGGCGAGGGGAGGGCCAGAAATACTTTGGAGAGAGACGGGGGGAGTGAGGGCGAGGGGAGGTCCAGAAATACTCTGGAGAAAGACGGGGGGAGAGAGGGCGAGGGGAGGGCCAGAAATACTCTGGAGAAAGACGGGGGGAGAGAGGGCGAGGGGAGGGCCAGAAATACTCTGGAGAGAGACGGGGGGAGAGAGGGCGAGGGGAGGGCCAGAAATACTCTGGAGAAAGACGGGGGGAGAGAGGGCGAGGGGAGGGCCAGAAATATTCTGGAGAGAGACGGGAGGAGAGAGGGCGAGGGGAGGGCCAGAAATACTCTGGAGAAAGACGGGGGAAGAGAGGGCGAGGGGAGGGCCAGAAATACTCTGGAGAGAGACGGGGAGAGAGAGGGCGAGGGGAGGGCCAGAAATACTTTGGAGAGAGACGGGTGGAGAGAGGGCGAGGGGAGGGCCAGAAATACTCTGGAGAGAGACGGGAGGAGAGAGGGCGAGGGGAGGGCCAGAAATACTCTGGAGAAAGACGGGGGAAGAGAGGGCGAGGGGAGGGCCAGAAATACTCTGGAGAGAGACGGGGGGAGAGAGGGCGAGGGGAGGGCCAGAAATACTCTGGAGAGAGACGGGGAGAGAGAGGGCGAGGGGAGGGCCAGAAATACTCTGGAGAGAAACGGGGGAGAGAGGGCGAGGGGAGGGCCAGAAATACTCTGGAGAGAGACGGGTGGAGAGAGGGCGAGGGGAGGGCCAGAAATACTCTGGAGAGAGACGGGGGGAGAGAGGGCGAGGGGAGGGCCAGAAATATTCTGGAGAAAGACGGGGGAGAGAGGGCGAGGGAAGGGCCAGAAATACTCTGGAGAAAGACGGGGGAAGAGAGGGCGAGGGGAGGGCCAGAAATACTCTGGAGAAAGACGGGGGGAGAGAGGGCGAGGGGAGGGCCAGAAATACTCTGGAGAAAGACGGGGGGAGAGAGGGCGAGGGAAGGGCCAGAAATACTCTGGAGAGAGACGGGGAGAGAGAGGGCGAGGGGAGGGCCAGAAATACTCTGGAGAGAGACGGGGGGAGAGAGGGCGAGGGGAGGGCCAGAAATACTCTGGAGAGAAACGGGGGAGAGAGGGCGAGGGGAGGGCCAGAAATACTCTGGAGAGAGACGGGGAGAGAGAGGGCGAGGGGAGGGCCAGAAATACTCTGGAGAGAAACGGGGGAGAGAGGGCGAGGGGAGGGCCAGAAATACTCTGGAGAGAGACGGGTGGAGAGAGGGCGAGGGGAGGGCCAGAAATACTCTGGAGAAAGACGGGGGGAGAGAGGGCGAGGGGAGGGCCAGAAATACTCTGGAGAGAGACGGGTGGAGAGAGGGCGAGGGGAGGGCCAGAAATACTCTGGAGAGAGACGGGGGGAGAGAGGGCGAGGGGAGGGCCAGAAATACTCTGGAGAGAGACGGGGAGAGAGAGGGCGAGGGGAGGGCCAGAAATACTCTGGAGAGAGACGGGGGGAGAGAGGGCGAGGGGAGGGCCAGAAATACTCTGGAGAGAAACGGGGGAGAGAGGGCGAGGGGAGGGCCAGAAATACTCTGGAGAGAGACGGGGAGAGAGAGGGCGAGGGGAGGGCCAGAAATACTCTGGAGAGAGACGGGGGGAGAGAGGGCGAGGGGAGGGCCAGAAATACTCTGGAGAGAAACGGGGGAGAGAGGGCGAGGGGAGGGCCAGAAATACTCTGGAGAGAGACGGGGAGAGAGAGGGCGAGGGGAGGGCCAGAAATACTCTGGAGAGAAACGGGGGAGAGAGGGCGAGGGGAGGGCCAGAAATACTCTGGAGAGAGACGGGTGGAGAGAGGGCGAGGGGAGGGCCAGAAATACTCTGGAGAAAGACGGGGGGAGAGAGGGCGAGGGGAGGGCCAGAAATACTCTGGAGAGAGACGGGTGGAGAGAGGGCGAGGGGAGGGCCAGAAATACTCTGGAGAGAGACGGGGGGAGAGAGGGCGAGGGGAGGGCCAGAAATACTCTGGAGAGAGACGGGTGGAGAGAGGGCGAGGGGAGGGCCAGAAATACTCTGGAGAGAGAAGGGGGGAGAGAGGGCGAGGGGAGGGCCAGAAATACTCTGGAGAGAGACGGGGGAGAGAGGGCGAGGGGAGGGCCAGAAATACTCTGGAGAGAGACGGGGGGAGAGAGGGCGAGGGGAGGGCCAGAAATACTCTGGAGAGAGACGGGGGGAGAGAGGGCGAGGGGAGGGCCAGAAATACTCTGGAGAGAGACGGGGGGAGAGAGGGCGAGAGGAGGGCCAGAAATACTCTGGAGAAAGACGGGGGGAGAGAGGGCGAGGGGAGAGCCAGAAATACTCTGGAGAAAGACGGGTGGAGAGAGGGCGAGGGGAGGGCCAGAAATACTCTGGAGAAAGACGGGGGGAGAGAGGGCGAGGGAAGGGCCAGAAATACTCTGGAGAGAGACGGGGGGAGAGAGGGCGAGGGGAGGGCCAGAAATACTCTGGAGAGAGACGGGGGAAGAGAGGGCGAGGGGAGGGCCAGAAATACTCTGGAGAGAGACGGGGGAAGAGAGGGCGAGGGGAGGGCCAGAAATACTCTGGAGAAAGACGGGGGAAGAGAGGGCGAGGGGAGGGCCAGAAATACTCTGGAGAGAGACGGGGGAAGAGAGGGCGAGGGGAGGGCCAGAAATACTCTGGAGAGAGACGGGTGGAGAGAGGGCGAAGGGAGGGCCAGAAATACTCTGGAGAAAGACGGGGGAAGAGAGGGCGAGGGGAGGGCCAGAAATACTCTGGAGAGAGACGGGTGGAGAGAGGGCGAGGGGAGGGCCAGAAATACTCTGGAGAAAGACGGGGGGAGAGAGGGCGAGGGGAGGGCCAGAAATACTCTGGAGAGAGACGGGTGGAGAGAGGGCGAGGGGAGGGCCAGAAATACTCTGGAGAGAGACGGGTGGAGAGAGGGCGAGGGGAGGGCCAGAAATACTCTGGAGAGAGACGGGAGGAGAGAGGGCGAGGGGAGGGCCAGAAATACTCTGGAGAGAGACGGGTGGAGAGAGGGCGAGGGGAGGGCCAGAAATACTCTGGAGAAAGACGGGGGAAGAGAGGGCGAGGGGAGGGCCAGAAATACTCTGGAGAGAGACGGGGGGAGAGAGGGCGAGGGGAGAGCCAGAAATACTCTGGAGAGAGACGGGGAGAGAGAGGGCGAGGGGAGGGCCAGAAATACTGTGGAGAGAGAAGGGGGGAGAGAGGGCGAGGGGAGGGCCAGAAATACTCTGGAGAGAGACGGGAGGGGGGAGAGACGGCGAGGGGAGGGCCAGAAATACTCTGGAGAAAGACGGGTGGAGAGAGGGCGAGGGGAGGGCCAGAAATACTCTGGAGAGAGACGGGGGGAGAGAGGGCGAGGGGAGGGCCAGAAATACTCTGGAGAGAGACGGGGGGAGAGAGGGCGAGGGGAGGGCCAGAAATACTCTGGAGAGAGACGGGGGAAGAGAGGGCGAGGGGAGGGCCAGAAATACTCTGGAGAGAGACGGGGGAAGAGAGGGCGAGGGGAGGGCCAGAAATACTCTGGAGAGAGACGGGGGAAGAGAGGGCGAGGGGAGGGCCAGAAATACTCTGGAGAAAGACGGGGGAAGAGAGGGCGAGGGGAGGGCCAGAAATACTCTGGAGAGAGACGGGGGAAGAGAGGGCGAGGGGAGGGCCAGAAATACTCTGGAGAGAGACGGGTGGAGAGAGGGCGAAGGGAGGGCCAGAAATACTCTGGAGAAAGACGGGGGAAGAGAGGGCGAGGGGAGGGCCAGAAATACTCTGGAGAGAGACGGGTGGAGAGAGGGCGAGGGGAGGGCCAGAAATACTCTGGAGAAAGACGGGGGGAGAGAGGGCGAGGGGAGGGCCAGAAATACTCTGGAGAGAGACGGGTGGAGAGAGGGCGAGGGGAGGGCCAGAAATACTCTGGAGAGAGACGGGTGGAGAGAGGGCGAGGGGAGGGCCAGAAATACTCTGGAGAGAGACGGGAGGAGAGAGGGCGAGGGGAGGGCCAGAAATACTCTGGAGAGAGACGGGTGGAGAGAGGGCGAGGGGAGGGCCAGAAATACTCTGGAGAAAGACGGGGGAAGAGAGGGCGAGGGGAGGGCCAGAAATACTCTGGAGAGAGACGGGGGGAGAGAGGGCGAGGGGAGGGCCAGAAATACTCTGGAGAGAGAAGGGGGGAGAGAGGGCGAGGGGAGGGCCAGAAATACTCTGGAGAGAGACGGGGAGAGAGAGGGCGAGGGGAGGGCCAGAAATACTGTGGAGAGAGAAGGGGGGAGAGAGGGCGAGGGGAGGGCCAGAAATACTCTGGAGAGAGACGGGAGGGGGGAGAGACGGCGAGGGGAGGGCCAGAAATACTCTGGAGAGAGACGGGTGGAGAGAGGGCGAAGGGAGGGCCAGAAATACTCTGGAGAAAGACGGGGGAAGAGAGGGCGAGGGGAGGGCCAGAAATACTCTGGAGAGAGACGGGTGGAGAGAGGGCGAGGGGAGGGCCAGAAATACTCTGGAGAAAGACGGGGGGAGAGAGGGCGAGGGGAGGGCCAGAAATACTCTGGAGAGAGACGGGTGGAGAGAGGGCGAGGGGAGGGCCAGAAATACTCTGGAGAGAGACGGGTGGAGAGAGGGCGAGGGGAGGGCCAGAAATACTCTGGAGAAAGACGGGTGGAGAGAGGGCGAGGGAAGGGCCAGAAATACTCTGGAGAGAGACGGGGGGAGAGAGGGCGAGGGGAGGGCCAGAAATACTCTGGAGAAAGACGGGGGGAGAGAGGGCGAGGGGAGGGCCAGAAATACTCTGGAGAGAGACGGGGGGAGAGAGGGCGAGGGGAGGGCCAGAAATACTCTGGAGAGAGACGGGGGAGAGAGGGCGAGGGAAGGGCCAGAAATACTCTGGAGAAAGACGGGGGGAGAGAGGGCGAGGGAACGGCCAGAAATACTCTGGAGAGAGACGGGGGGAGAGAGGGCGAGGGGAGGGCCAGAAATACTCTGGAGAGAGACGGGTGGAGAGAGGGCGAGGGAAGGGCCAGAAATACTCTGGAGAGAGACGGGAGGAGAGAGGGCGAGGGGAGGGCCAGAAATACTCTGGAGAGAGACGGGTGGAGAGAGGGCGAGGGGAGGGCCAGAAATACTCTGGAGAAAGACGGGTGGAGAGAGGGCGAGGGGAGGGCCAGAAATACTCTGGAGAGAGACGGGGAGAGAGGGCGAGGGAAGGGCCAGAAATACTCTGGAGAGAGACGGGGAGAGAGGGCGAGGGAAGGGCCAGAAATACTCTGGAGAGAGACGGGGGGAGAGAGGGCGAGGGGAGGGCCAGAAATACTCTGGAGAGAGACGGGGAGAGAGGGCGAGGGAAGGGCCAGAAATACTCTGGAGAGAGACGGGGGGAGAGAGGGCGAGGGGAGGGCCAGAAATACTCTGGAGAGAGACGGGTGGAGAGAGGGCGAGGGGAGGGCCAGAAATACTCTGGAGAAAGACGGGGGGAGAGAGGGCGAGGGGAGGGCCAGAAATACTCTGGAGAGAGACGGGTGGAGAGAGGGCGAGGGGAGGGCCAGAAATACTCTGGAGAAAGACGGGTGGAGAGAGGGCGAGGGAAGGGCCAGAAATACTCTGGAGAGAGACGGGGGGAGAGAGGGCGAGGGGAGGGCCAGAAATACTCTGGAGAGAGACGGGGGGAGAGAGGGCGAGGGGAGGGCCAGAAATACTCTGGAGAGAGACGGGTGGAGAGAGGGCGAGGGGAGGGCCAGAAATACTCTGGAGAAAGACGGGGGGAGAGAGGGCGAGGGGAGGGCCAGAAATACTCTGGAGAGAGACGGGGGGAGAGAGGGCGAGGGGAGGGCCAGAAATACTCTGGAGAAAGACGGGGGGAGAGAGGGCGAGGGGAGGGCCAGAAATACTCTGGAGAGAGACGGGTGGAGAGAGGGCGAGGGGAGGGCCAGAAATACTCTGGAGAAAGACGGGGGGAGAGAGGGCGAGGGGAGGGCCAGAAATACTCTGGAGAGAGACGGGGGAGAGAGGGCGAGGGGAGGGCCAGAAATACTCTGGAGAGAGACGGGGGAGAGAGGGCGAGGGGAGGGCCAGAAATACTCTGGAGAGAGACGGGTGGAGAGAGGGCGAGGGGAGGGCCAGAAATACTCTGGAGAGAGACGGGGGAGAGAGGGCGAGGGGAGGGCCAGAAATACTCTGGAGAGAGACGGGTGGAGAGAGGGCGAGGGGAGGGCCAGAAATACTCTGGAGAAAGACGGGGGGAGAGAGGGCGAGGGGAGGGCCAGAAATACTCTGGAGAGAGACGGGGGGAGAGAGGGCGAGGGGAGGGCCAGAAATACTCTGGAGAGAGACGGGGGGAGAGAGGGCGAGGGGAGGGCCAGAAATACTCTGGAGAGAGACGGGTGGAGAGAGGGCGAGGGGAGGGCCAGAAATACTCTGGAGAAAGACGGGGGGAGAGAGGGCGAGGGGAGAGCCAGAAATACTCTGGAGAGAGACGGGGGGAGAGAGGGCGAGGGGAGGGCCAGAAATACTCTGGAGAGAGACGGGGGGAGAGAGGGCGAGGGGAGGGCCAGAAATACTCTGGAGAGAGACGGGTGGAGAGAGGGCGAGGGGAGAGCCAGAAATACTCTGGAGAGAGACGGGGGGAGAGAGGGCGAGGGGAGGGCCAGAAATACTCTGGAGAGAGACGGGTGGAGAGAGGGCGAGGGGAGGGCCAGAAATACTCTGGAGAGAGACGGGGAGAGAGAGGGCGAGGGGAGGGCCAGAAATACTCTGGAGAAAGACGGGGGGAGAGAGGGCGAGGGGAGAGCCAGAAATACTCTGGAGAAAGACGGGGAGAGAGAGGGCGAGGGGAGGGCCAGAAATACTCTGGAGAGAGACGGGTGGAGAGAGGGCGAGGGGAGGGCCAGAAATACTCTGGAGAGAGACGGGTGGAGAGAGGGCGAGGGGAGAGCCAGAAATACTCTGGAGAGAGAAGGGGGGAGAGAGGGCGAGGGGAGGGCCAGAAATACTCTGGAGAGAGACGGGTGGAGAGAGGGCGAGGGGAGGGCCAGAAATACTCTGGAGAGAGACGGGGAGAGAGAGGGCGAGGGGAGGGCCAGAAATACTCTGGAGAAAGACGGGGGGAGAGAGGGCGAGGGGAGGGCCAGAAATACTCTGGAGAGAGACGGGTGGAGAGAGGGCGAGGGGAGGGCCAGAAATACTCTGGAGAAAGACGGGTGGAGAGAGGGCGAGGGAAGGGCCAGAAATACTCTGGAGAGAGACGGGGGGAGAGAGGGCGAGGGGAGGGCCAGAAATACTCTGGAGAGAGACGGGGGGAGAGAGGGCGAGGGGAGGGCCAGAAATACTCTGGAGAGAGACGGGGGAGAGAGGGCGAGGGAAGGGCCAGAAATACTCTGGAGAGGGACGGGGGGAGAGAGGGCGAGGGGAGGGCCAGAAATACTCTGGAGAGAGACGGGGGGAGAGAGGGCGAGGGGAGGGCCAGAAATACTCTGGAGAGAGACGGGGGGAGAGAGGGCGAGGGGAGGGCCAGAAATACTCTGGAGAGAGACGGGGGGAGAGAGGGCGAGGGGAGGGCCAGAAATACTCTGGAGAGAGACGGGGGAGAGAGGGCGAGGGAAGGGCCAGAAATACTCTGGAGAGGGACGGGGGGAGAGAGGGCGAGGGGAGGGCCAGAAATACTCTGGAGAGAGACGGGGGGAGAGAGGGCGAGGGGAGGGCCAGAAATACTCTGGAGAGAGACGGGGGGAGAGAGGGCGAGGGGAGGGCCAGAAATACTCTGGAGAGGGACGGGGGGAGAGAGGGCGAGGGGAGGGCCAGAAATACTCTGGAGAGAGACGGGGGGAGAGAGGGCGAGGGGAGGGCCAGAAATACTCTGGAGAGGGACGGGGGGAGAGAGGGCGAGGGGAGGGCCAGAAATACTCTGGAGAGAGACGGGGGGAGAGAGGGCGAGGGGAGGGCCAGAAATACTCTGGAGAGAGACGGGGGGAGAGAGGGCGAGGGGAGGGCCAGAAATACTCTGGAGAGGGACGGGGGGAGAGAGGGCGAGGGGAGGGCCAGAAATACTCTGGAGAGAGACGGGGGGAGAGAGGGCGAGGGGAGGGCCAGAAATACTCTGGAGAGAGACGGGGGGAGAGAGGGCGAGGGGAGGGCCAGAAATACTCTGGAGAGAGACGGGGGGAGAGAGGGCGAGGGGAGGGCCAGAAATACTCTGGAGAGAGACGGGGGGAGAGAGGGCGAGGGGAGGGCCAGAAATACTCTGGAGACAGACGGGGTGAGAGAGGGCGAGGGGAGGGCCAGAAATACTCTGGAGAGAGACGGGAGGAGAGAGGGCGAGGGGAGGGCCAGAAATACTCTGGAGAGAGACGGGAGGAGAGAGGGCGAGGGGAGGGCCAGAAATACTCTGGAGAAAGACGGGGGAGAGAGGGCGAGGGGAGGGCCAGAAATACTCTGGAGAGGGATGGGGGGAGAGAGGGCGAGGGGAGGGCCAGAAATACTCTGGAGAGAGACGGGGGGAGAGAGGGCGAGGGGAGGGCCAGAAATACTCTGGAGAGAGACGGGTGGAGAGAGGGCGAGGGGAGAGCCAGAAATACTCTGGAGAGAGACGGGAGGAGAGAGGGCGAGGGGAGGGCCAGAAATACTCTGGAGAGAGACGGGAGGAGAGAGGGCGAGGGGAGGGCCAGAAATACTCTGGAGAAAGACGGGGGAGAGAGGGCGAGGGGAGGGCCAGAAATACTCTGGAGAGGGACGGGGGGAGAGAGGGCGAGGGGAGGGCCAGAAATACTCTGGAGAGAGACGGGGGGAGAGAGGGCGAGGGGAGGGCCAGAAATACTCTGGAGAGAGACGGGGGGAGAGAGGGCGAGGGAAGGGCCAGAAATACTCTGGAGAGAGACGGGGGGAGAGAGGGCGAGGGGAGGGCCAGAAATACTCTGGAGAGAGAAGGGGGGAGAGAGGGCGAGGGGAGGGCCAGAAATACTCTGGAGAGAGAAGGGGGAAGAGAGGGCGAGGGGAGGGCCAGAAATACTCTGGAGAGAGACGGGAGGAGAGAGGGCGAGGGGAGGGCCAGAAATACTCTGGAGAGAGACGGGGGGAGAGAGGGCGAGGGGAGGGCCAGAAATACTCTGGAGAGAGACGGGGGGAGAGAGGGCGAGGGGAGGGCCAGCCACACCCTGGAGAGAGACGGGAGGAGAGAGGGCGAGGGGAGGGCCAGAAATACTCTGGAGAGAGACGGGGGGAGAGAGGGCGAGGGGAGGGCCAGAAATACTCTGGAGAGAGACGGGGGGAGAGAGGGCGAGGGAAGGGCCAGAAATACTCTGGAGAGAGACGGGTGGAGAGAGGGCGAGGGGAGGGCCAGAAATACTCTGGAGAGAGACGGGGAGAGAGAGGGCGAGGGGAGGGCCAGAAATACTCTGGAGAGTGACGGGGGGAGAGAGGGCGAGGGGAGGGCCAGAAATACTCTGGAGAGAGACGGGTGGAGAGAGGGCGAGGGGAGGGCCAGAAATACTCTGGAGAAAGACGGGGGAAGAGAGGGCGAGGGGAGGGCCAGAAATACTCTGGAGAGAGACGGGGGGAGAGAGGGCGAGGGGAGGGCCAGAAATACTCTGGAGAGAGACGGGGGGAGAGAGGGCGAGGGGAGGGCCAGAAATACTCTGGAGAGAGAAGGGGAGAGAGAGGGCGAGGGGAGGGCCAGAAATACTCTGGAGAGAGACGGGGGGAGAGAGGGCGAGGGGAGGGCCAGAAATACTCTGGAGAGAGACGGGGGGAGAGAGGGCGAGGGGAGGGCCAGAAATACTCTGGAGAGAGACGGGGGGAGAGAGGGCGAGGGGAGGGCCAGAAATACTCTGGAGAGAGACGGGGGGAGAGAGGGCGAGGGAAGGGCCAGAAATACTCTGGAGAGAGACGGGTGGAGAGAGGGCGAGGGGAGGGCCAGAAATACTCTGGAGACAGACGGGGGAAGAGAGGGCGAGGGAAGGGCCAGAAATACTCTGGAGAAAGACGGGTGGAGAGAGGGCGAGGGAAGGGCCAGAAATACTCTGGAGAGAGACGGGTGGAGAGAGGGCGAGGGGAGGGCCAGAAATACTCTGGAGAGAGACGGGGGGAGAGAGGGCGAGGGGAGGGCCAGAAATACTCTGGAGAGAGACGGGGGGAGAGAGGGCGAGGGGAGGGCCAGAGGGCACAGAGGGAGAGACGTCAAGAGTGTGCGAATGGGACTGGAGAGAGTAAGAGAGACAGAGTGTAATACTTGATTAGGGAGATACGAGTGACGGATAGGTACACAGAAAGACGGACAGGTTAGGAGCGAGGGATAGAGATAAATAAAGACAGGAAGAGAGATATGTTGGGAAGTGATATAGAAGGAAATAGAAAGCCAAAGCGAGATAGAGGGCGATGGGGAAGCTTAAACTTAGGCCAATGAAAGAGTCGCAGTAGGTAAGCACATAACGTAAATATCGATGAATCTTATAGACTTGTAATAAGGGACGCTGGCCTCAACCAAAAACCATGCTTAATATAGATACAACCTATCCCTGGTATCCCAACTTAGCCATCTTTGTTTGTATCCATGGGGCCACGAAAAGTTGCTCCCCTACTTACCAAGCCCCCACGCCACCCACGACCACCGACCCACGCACCCACACCCGCCCCCACCCCGTCCTCACCCCGGCTCCCTTGCATACCCTCCACACAGATATACACGTCGTGCGGACTGCGCACATGCAACCGCCATGACACCACCATGGCAACCATGGCCTTGGCATCACTCCTCGGATCGCCTTGGCACCACTCCTCTGGTTGCCTTGGCACCACTCCTCTACTTGTTTTGGCACCACTGCTCGGATTGCCTTGACACCACTCCTCGTGTCGCCTTGGCACCACTCCTCGTGTCGCCTTGGCACCACTCGTCTTGTTGCCTTGGCACCACTCCTCCGCAAGGGTCCATTTTAGGACCGCTACTCTTTATAATATATGTGAATGATATAGAGAATGCCAGCAAACTGTTTAAAGCTATTATATACGCAGACGATACGACATTATTCAGCATATTAAATACCACCACACCAAATATCAGGGAATTAAATAAGGAACTAACAAATATAAACAATTGGCTAAAATTAAATGAATTGTGCCTTAATATACCCAAAACAAAATTTATGGTATTTCACATGCCCCCAAAAAAAATTACTGTTCCGGAGCTTCTTATCGATGGGAACAAAATTGAAAACGTTGCAAGCTTTAATTTACTGGGCCTGACATTGGATACCCATTTAAATTGGCATAGCCATATAAATAAAGTTGCAGCAAAAATAAATAAGGTTACGGGCGTACTTTCTAGATTAAAGAACATTCTTCCGCTCCACATTCTAATCACCATCTATAATTCGTTAATTATACCACATTTATATTATTGTATACTTGTATGGGGTCACCAAATAGAAAGATTAAGTAAACTGCAGAAAAAAATTATCAGAATAATAACAAATAGCAAAATAAACTCTCACACAGAACCGCTGTTTAAGGATTTGCGGCAACTAAAATTAAGAGACCTGCACAAACTGCAAGAACTGAAATTTTACCATAAATATGTTAATAATGAACTTCCCATATACTTCCCCCAAGCCTGGTCGTTTCAAAGGATATCCGATATACATCACCACAACACCAGACAAAAGCACAATTTTCACACAACGAAAACCAAACATAAATTTGCCCACCATTGCCTCAGGTACTCAATGCCAGAAATCATGAATAATACCCCACAAATTATATTAAGTAAAACAACAACTCATACTCTAAAGGGATTCACACAGTATATCAAGAAGAACATCATCGAAACATACACCTATGAATGTACCATACAGAACTGTTATGTTTGTTCACAACATGTTTAGCTATAATGGGATACAAATACAGTAGTTTTATGTTATATGCATTATGCTAAATGATCTGCGGTTGTTAATTTATGTTTCGTTATTTCTTTCACACCTTATCATACAAAATTAAGCTTTGTTTTGTTTTTTTGAGGTGGGTTCCATGCCAGCGACATTTATGTCTTAATGGGACTCTCCTCGGCCAATGCCACTTTGTATCCGGTATTTTTTTTAGTGTAACATTATTTTGATCCCATATATGCGTCTCTTTTTATTATCATGCACTGTTTATCATCATGTATTCCATGAAACATGGCATTGGTTAAATAAATGATATTCTCTCTCTCTCTCTCTCTGGTTACCTTGGCACCACTCTGGTTGCTGTGGCACCACTCCTCGGATTGCCTTGGCACCACTCCTCTGGTTGTTTTGACACCACTCCTCGGATTGCCTTGCCACCACTCCTCGGATTGCCTTGGCACCACTACTCTGGTTGCCTTGCCACCACTCCTCTGGTTGTTTTGACACCACTCCTCTGGTTACCTTGGCATCACTCTTCTGGTTACCTTGGCACCACTCCTCTGGTTGCCTTGCCACCACTCCTCTGGTTGTTTTGACACCACTCCTCGGATTGCCTTTCAACCACTCCTCTGGTTGTTTTGACACCACTCCTCGGATTGCCTTGCCACCACTCCTCTGGTTGCCGTGGCACCACTCCTCTGGTTGTGTTGGCACCACTCCTCGGATTGCCTTGGCACTACTCCTCTGGTTACCTTGGCACCACTCCTCCGGTTGCCTAGACACCACTCCGGTTGCCTTGGCGTTGGAAGCACGGACCAGGTCCCAGAGTCGCGTCCACGTCGCCTCAATACAGACCACCCAACCACACCATGTCACCCACCACATCGCAAATAAATTGATTGATTTAGCCTATGTAGGAGGCTTTAACCTCTGTAGGTCAGTTCACGACAATGGGACGGGTCAAGGAAGAGAGGAATGCTGTAACCCCCGACTCTCCGTACATACACAGAGCGCCACCTCGCGGTGACCTTTCTGGCCGTGTGGGGGCGACACCGACAACCTGGCGGCGACAGGCCAAATGACGAGATTTCTTTCTCGATCACGTGCCTTCTGTTCTCGCTTATCCCGAGATTGGCGCCTTATGTCACGTTTCAAGAAAGAGCTGGTCGCCGGAAATAGATTTCCGGGTGTGTGGAGGAAGAAGTTTGACAGGTTGCGGCTGCGGGCCGCATAGTAAGATGGGGCAGTCCTGACCCATGTCCTGCGGCCTACAAGGGGTAGACCAGAGTACGGCTGTCTGTCCTCAACGGGTGGGGGTCTTCGTGGCGGCCTCTCTCGAAATTATCTTCAGAGGTGAAAGTGCTGCGTCAGCGATTGTTCAGTGCGTGATATGGCTATTGAATCCACGTCTATTGGAACAGTAACTCATAGGGGTCATAGGGTTCAAGGTCGGCCTGCTATTTCCATGTACAGTTGAGTGACAAGTAATATCACGCATTACCAATGTAACTTAGCCCCCCTCCCCGCCCCGCCCCGCCTTCTATAAGGTTGTGGTGGCGAGATGAACATGGAGAGTCATGTCTACGAAGATGCCGTATTAATCGCAATAGCGTAGTATTATTGCAAATTGAAAAAAAAAATTGCGAATTAGCCAATCATCCCCGGGAAATGATGCTGTATGCTGTATGTGTAGATGTACACATACTGAAAACAAAGT